>MJUU01023834.1:0-11903 GCA_002080025.1 Modiolus philippinarum
TAGAATTTCTATAGAATCTTGATAGGTTGATTGGCAAATAAAAGACAGAAGTTTAGAAGGAGTTTTGTAGGTGTTACTTTAGGAATATTGGTATGTTCATTGAAGAATTGCAAATATAATATGTTAATGAGCCAGGAAACCCGCCATAAGTCTCTGTGATTTTCATTGTTCGTGAATATATTGCCCAAACAAAGAAAGACAGATAAAAATTGATGGGTGTTCCATAGAACACTTGTGTCGCCTGCACTACAGAAGAGCCATTTTTGGACAAGTGAAGCTCTAAAATATGTAATATCAAAATTTTAAGTATCAGGTGCACAATAAAATCAAGTGATCAACAAATTCTGAAAGGTTGGTTGGAATATGACTTATAGCTTTGAAAGAATACCACATTAACAAACTAAATTAACAAATGAGCTATTTTGGCTCAGTGAACCGCTAAGATATGTAAAATCAAAATATATTTTGTATCAGATGCACAACAAGATCAGGTGAACAACATATCCTGCAAGTTTTGTTGGAATCTGACTATAGCTATGATGGAATTGAGGATTGATTAACCAGAATAACTAATGAGAAACTTTGGCTCCATGAACCTCTAAAATGTGTAAAATCAAAATTCTAAGTATCAGGTGCACATCTACACCAGGTGAAACAAATACCCTGAAAGTTTGGTTGGAATTGGACTAGCAGTTTTAAAGGAGTAGAGGATTCAAAAACTGACAGACTCACAAAAGAGCAATGTTGGCTCCGTGAACCTCTAAAATCAGTAAAATCAAAATTATAAGTATCAGGTGCACATCTACACCAGGTGAACAACATATCCTGAAAGTTTGGATGGAATAGGACTAGAAGTTTTGAAGGAGTTGCGGATTCAAAACTGACAGACTCACAAATGAACAATTTTGGCTCTGTAAACCTCTAAAATCTGTAAAATCAAAATTCGGAGTATCAGTTGCACAACTACACCAAGTGAACAACATATCCTGAAAGTTTGGTTGGAATCGGACTAGTAGTTTTGAAGGAGTTGCGGATTCAAAAACCGACAGACGACGACGTAAGACGACGGATAGTAATCCCTACATGTCGACTCTGCTTACAGCAGGCGACACAATAAACGACGGTCCCCAAGTGATTTCAGTTTGAGAGGGTGAAAAAAGCAACATTTTTTATCAATTAACATATCAATAGGTGTTAATATTATAAAAGCAATAGGCAATAAATATTTGAAATAATCTACTCAAATTCTTTTACTTGTTATCTGTATCTGATGACTGTGATATATCCTGCCAGATTTTAAACAATAAATATTTAATATTAATGTTCTTATCAGCTGGAAATTATTTTACCCCAAGTAAAATGTCTATGAATTCCCTCCTAATGCAAAGTCCAATTTCCATGACAAATTTTGAATGCCATGTACCAGTCCTATTTCTTAGCGGACATTGCAATATTATTCATTGAAGGACAAGAGACAAAATATATGAAATTTGGCGCAAGCCTGAAAAATGACATTTTACAGAAACAAGCTGGATTTTCTGAGACTGAATATATAAGAATACTGTAGACATACACATACATTTTACATGTACTTGTACCTTTAGTAACCATCATAATTTTACTCTATATCAAATGTCTTTAATAAATACCTAATGAATATAGTCCCTGTACTCTGAGAATGTTGCGGATTCTGTTGTATGAGAGTCCAAGTGTGTCACATAGATCTTCTGTTAAATTCCAATACTGATCCTGTAAGACAAATTTAATTCAATAATGTTATTGAGAACTACAATTTTAGTTCAAGTTTATCTTACAGGTCAATGGTTTCTAGATAGATGACACTTTTTACAAACCAACATCATGACTTATAAAAATCAATTCAACTTTCCTTGGAAGTTAAGGGTTTGGCATGTGTTAAGGTATGGAATGTCATCCACTAAAAATCTCCAAAATTAACAATTTTATCTTTGAGTGACCTAAGTAACAAAGTGCAATTCAAATAGGTGTCATCATGTCAAACTGTATTTAGGATGTGTGCATCAATATTGTCTAAATAGGGTTTTTAGCTTTTGTCTTATAGGTGACAATAGGTCCTATACACCATCAAATCTGACATTTTTAGTTTCTTTTCTTTTCTTTTTTTTACAAACCTCATCTGGAAGAGGAAGCCAATCCTGTCTGGTAAAAATCTTTCGTCTTCTGACAAGATCTTTCCATATACCACAATAATCAGACATTTCTGGAATAAAATAAATTGTTTTGTAATTTGACACTCTGAAGAGTATTATGTCTAAATGTATATGGTAAACCAAACCTAAACAAAATACAGAAAACCCCTATGGTTAGTATTCAAAGTATCATTCTAATCAATCAACCTTTGTCTCAATTTAAATAAGACTGATATATCAATGTTAAACAGGTGTATCATTTACTTCATTTCAATGTACCTAAACTACATAAGAATCCATACAAACAGAGATTCATTGCCGGGTCTTCCAGATGCACCACTAAACCTCTTTCACAGCTCCTAACTACTTTGTTGACCGCAGTCAGAGATGGCCTGAAAAATTACTGTAATAAAGCTTACTCCACAAGTGGTGTGAATCAAATGTGGATTCTTAAAAATTCCAAAGATCCCCTTGAACAGCTATCCCCAACCAGTTTTACCCATTGCCATAGCATTCCAACATTTGACTTTTCTACTCTTTATACAACCCTTCCACAAAATAAACTGAAAACAGTAATTGCAGATTTAATACATCAATGTTTCTGCACTAAAAATGGAGAACGCAGATACACCTATTTAGTTATAGGGAAAAACCAGACATATTTTGTTAAAAACCACACCGATTCAAACAAGAAGTACACTGAGACTGACGTAATCAAAATGTTAGAATTTTTGATAGACAATATTTTCGTTGAATTCGGAGGTGTATTTTCCAACAGACAATAGGGATTCCCATGGGAACCAACTGTGCGCCGCTTTTAGCTGACCTTTTCCTTTACTGGTACGAGGCCAAGTTTTTACAAGGGCTTATTCAAAGAAAACAAAAACATTTAGCCCAGTCCTTCAATTTCAGCTTCCGCTGCATAGACGATGTACTTTCTCTTAATAATCCTAAATTTAAGGAGTATTTACATCAGATCTATCCCAATGAGCTTGAGATTAAAGAAACAACTGAAACACCTTCTTCAGCTTCGTACCTAGATCTTTTATTGTATATTGACGAAGATGGATGTTTGAAATCTAAGCTATATGACAAGCGTGATGATTTACTTTCCCAATAGTGAACTTTCCGTTTCTCAGCAGCAATATACCTACCTCTCCAGCCTATGGAGTGTACATTTCACAGTTGATTCGTTAGTGTCTAGCGTGTAGTTTGTACATTTATTTTTTGAACAGAGCAAAAACACTGTCCCAAAAGCTGCTTAGTCAGGGATTTGTTCGCCCTATGTTAATTTCATCCCTCAAGAAATTCTATGGCCATCACCATAACATCATTGAAAGATATGACGTGCCAGTATCTCAAATGAAAGTGGACATTTTCAGCTAGATTCACGTCTTCCCGGATTTGACTAAGGACTTTGACATTCTTCCTGGATCTACTCACTCCCAGTGTGACGGGTGCTGTTAACAGAGCAGGACATGCTTACCCTTCCGGAGCACCTGATGTCACTCTCAGTTTCACTGGAGTTCACACTGTGAGTGCCTTTGTTTTGAATGTTGTGATTTCTGTTTCTGTGCTTTGTGTCTGTCTAACTTCATTGTTTTGTGTCTGGCGCCATTGTTTTCTGTGTTGGCCATGTCTTTGGACTTCGATTTTTGTGGATTTCCCTCCTTTGTTCCTTCGGTATTCTACTGCTGTTGTTTCAATATATATTTCTAATGGTGCAAGAATTCAAATCTATATTTAGAATCTAAAAAACCTACTTTTATATGTTCCAAGCTCTGATTGGCTGAACTGGTGGTTTGATACCATAAATAGTATATCTAATGAAGAAAGACATACATCCTAAAGACACAAATCTCGACACAACAAACTCTGACAAGTGTTCCATTCATTATGTCAGGAAAGGGGATTCTGAAGTAATTCATCCAATTCAATGATTCCTTTCAGAAAGAGATACTGCATGCTTACCTTACAGATACTGCTCAAATATCAGACATTTGTATTATAAATATAGTGTCAAAAATCATTTTAATCCTATTGGTAAATTCTTCTTTCATAGCATTATACCTATTTGGGTTTATGGATTTCCAAATGTTTTGATCTGCATTGAAGAGACATAAGTTGTAGAAATGGCCATATGCAGAAATTATATTCTTCAGTAACCTCGGTATTTTGTAATTTGACAACCTCTTTTATCTAGAAATTTGGTATAATCGAAGACACTGGAAAATCTCCAACTCTGGCATGTGTGTTCTAAGCTTTATGATGTCAGAAAAGGGGAATTAAGTCATTGCTTAAGATGAGAAACCTTAAATGAAATCAACAAACAAAATTTAATTTTCACAGCTTTCAATAAATGATATCTGTATGCTTAACTTTAATGACAAGCACAGCAAAATAAAACTTCAGCAAAAGTGCAAGAGGAAAAAAATTTGTGACATGCTTGGGTAAGATCTGCAGGAAGGATAAATCAAAGCTTTATAAGAGCTGAAGGTGTTCGTATGTGTTGAAGTTAAATAATTCACCTCATTTCCACTTCCAATTTCAAACTTAGCCATACCACTGTCCAGTCAAAATCAAGATTTTTTAGGAGAATGACAACTTCCTAAATTATGAGCTTTGTTTTAATGATACGAGTTATTAACCTTTTTAATTCTAAGGAATTGTGGAATATTGATACACATAAATATTTTCATGCAGAGGATATCCAAATGTTTCAGACAGAAACGGCCATTCTTTACGTACATTTTAAAATGCATGCAATTCCCCCTCGTGAACATGAAAGATTATCCAAGACGAGTTTTGAACGTGGATTGACAAAGTTAATAATAATTATAAAATTCAGATAAGCCGATCAGAGAAAATGAAACTACCTACATGCATCATGTTTTAATAGGCCTATTTATATCCACATGCAAATTAACGTACATGCGCATTGAGTGCAAATTTGGCATTTCCACAGAAGCAATCAAATAATCGAGAATCCTTCACACAGTCGAACATCTCCCATATCTGATTACGGCGGAACCACAGCAGAGACATATAGTTACATCTAGATACTAGTATGTGTGCCGTTTGTCTCAGATCAAAACATATCGAAAATGTAAACAAAAAACATTCTGTGTCCTCTAGCGGCTGATCGAGATTAACTGAATATTTACACATGTATATATTGGGGTTCGTACAGAAATGAATGCGTGAAGATCAGGTGGTTAACATATCAAAACATCATGAAAATTTCAAAAATACACCACAAGTTTCATAATGAAAGCATTTTGACATTTTTAGAGATTATTTATATTCCTACGCGTGAAACAAATATTTTTGTTTCGATGAAATGTACTCGATAATCGTTTAATTTCTCATTACAGGAAATTAAATTAGTTTATTAATAGCGATGTAGTAATTTAAAATGGATTTGGGTGTATTATAAACGTCTCGAACTGTACATTCAAGCCTTTTCGACAACTCCTTTTTAGTTTCAATCCATGATCACTTTAAAGCCTTTTAGTACCCCGATTCCCTCATTAAACTACGTTCAAACATTTTCACCATTTCAGGACAACAGTATGTAACGTTTTTCCAAATTATTGAGTAAATTACTGAATTCTTTACATTTTTAAGTAGACTTTTTAACCTGTTTTTCAACTTTTTAAAGTTTCCCGCCTTGCATGTAATCTATTTTTAATCCAATTCAAGCTGAACCGATAGCTAAGCTGTTCTGTTCGAACACCAGAAAAATGACTTGATTATCTTTCCCTGATATGTCTGATATTTTCTGTCTTGTACTGTCAAAGGTGTAATATTCTAATAGTTCTACTTTAAAACTTACCTCTTTTTTCTTGAAAACTGTCTGAATACTGAAAAAAATAAAAAGGAAAAATCTCACTGGTAACATTACTGCGGATAACCTCTAGCTTTACCCATAATTGAATGCAACTCTACAAACTAGTTTCCAAAACCTGAAGGTAAATTGATTCATACTGAACACATCTTAAAAAACAGCTCACCATCTCAGTTGACCAGTTTCATTACCTACCAAAATTCTATCAAACTGATTAAATAACTTCAAAGTGATTAGTTGATTGGTACAGAAAGAAAACTTGACAATATAAATGAGTGATACCTGGGGGTGGTATCAAACTTTTTTTGCCTTTATTTCTTATTCTAAATAGATGTTATTTTCTAATTACATGTTAAAAAAAGTATTAACTCATTACAGTAAAGTGGCGTAATGTCATTATGGTTTTTTCCGAAAAAAAAGAAGGGAATCTGTGAATTTGACTGCAAATTGCCTGGTTGGGTATAATAAATTTATTGTAAATAAGCCTTCCCAAAAATTGCTCCCTAAATCTTCATATTTTCAGGCACAAAGTTTTTGCTAATTTTGCTAGTTATAAAAGAAATACAGTCAGGCTCTATAAAACTAAGACCAGTAAAATCTATTTCTTTTGCAGTAAATGATTTATAATCCATAGAAAAAAATACTCTGATATTATCCCCAATTTTTCCCTTTGAAGTAGTTTGATCAGTTTGATAGATTTCTTGTAGCAAATGTAACTCCTAAAGTGTGAAGACAAATTCTACTCACAAATGACCTATAAACAAGACAGTTTACCTGGAAACAAACCTTGGGCTACTCCAATTGATCTAGGGGTAAAGTGGGAGGTTATGTGCAGTAATACTGAGCATGGCTTCAATATTAATTTTCAAGGTTTGTTCATTTCCAAATAAATTGAAAATGCTAGTAATACATTAAGGGCTGTTCCAAGAAAAAAAAAAACATGGGAGTCTGTGAAGGCCCTTTTTATTGATCCCCAACACCAATAGAATTCCTCTTCATATACAAAATTATGGTAACAACAAACACCCAAAGTAATTTATATAAAGTGCCTTCATAGACCCCCATGTCTTTTTTTCTGGAACAAGCCTAAAGAAATCTTTCTGTATACATGTATATTTAGTAGCAAGTCTTCAAGGGAAGAAAGACATGAGTTGTCCGCGTAATATCTTTTTTAATCAGATATTTTTTTTTATTCTGTATTTAAAATATGAATCTAGGGAAACATAAAGATCTTTTCGGGTCATCAGAATTAGCCATTTACTCAGGAAGATAAATTCCCATACTAATACTCCATGTCAAATTGCAGAATGCTGGAATACATTGTATATGGTTACAGAGAATTTGACAGAAATTTTCAGGATGCAAAAAATATTCTAAATACATAACAACTGTCTAATTCAAACAAATTTTCAGTCAAGTGAACTATACCTTTCATCACAAAGCCATTTTTTTTCATGTTTCACTGTATAAAGTATATGCATAAATACTGTCAACAAAGGCATTTTTTAAAGATTTCAATTAATGATACATGTATTTGAATGACAGTTTGTTAAATCTATATCCCTATCATGTCTGCCCAATTTGATATATAACAAAAATTTTTAGAGACAATCTCATGACAATTTGTCCTTGTGACGTAAAATTAAGTATGATATAATTACCAAAATTTGTAATTGGTCTATACAGAAGAGACTGTATAGAAAAAGGATGACATCATGAAATGTGAAAGCTTTAAAATACAAGTGTGTTCAAGTGAAAGAATCCTCTTCCAGACCCCCATTTTTGCAAGCATACTTTTACACGTAAAATCACTTTCAATGTCCTAATTAATCATCACTCTCTCTATAGACCAAGATAAGTTGCTATTAAACATTGTTATGTCTTATGCATATTTTAATTAACTTGTGACAGTAGTATATCTTTTGAATTGTAAGTGATAGGGCTTTCATAAATGTATTTTGCATGTATATTCCTTCTTTAATTTGTGACCATCAAATTTCCAACTGACCATGAGAAATAGACCATTTTGCAGTAATTGTAGCTATGTTGGATAGGGGCAGATTTTGCAGAAAGAGGAGAAATTGGTATAAAAGTACAGAAAGTATGTGTTGCTGAGCAATAGTTCTGTAACAATGACAGTTTCCCTCATTTCTTGAACCATTTGTACATCTTTTCAGAAAATTTGCCCCTTATCTAACAATTGTCTGCAATAACCATGAAATTTTCTGTAATCAAATAAATTTAGAATGCATAAAATAGCACAAAATTGTACATTGAACTCACATGACTTATCTTGGGAGGACTTGCTCCACGATTCTCCACTTTCCTTACTTCTCTTAAAGCCCTGTTTTGAGGTAGATAATTTTTCAGATTTTCTTCTTCCACAGAAACTGATAATACCTAAAGAAAACAATACAACTTAAATTATAATTTTAGTATTGATCTTTTTTTTGAGTGTTACATGTATTTAAAATTCTAGTCATAGCAATTGATTATTATAAAGTGATTTTGGTAGTGAAATTAACCACCACAATATATTTTTCACTGCTAAAATTTCCAACATTTACCATTATTTCTTGGAGTCAAAGTTTCTTTAAAGATTCCTACCACTTCTAATACATCATACCTATCAAACCCTGGCATTGAAAAATCCAGTCATGACCAGCATAAAAATTTTAGTCCCTGATTATAATGCTTGACAAAGTTTTTGGACAAAATTTTGATGTATTCTAAGAAAGTTAAACATTTTAGGCCATTCAAAACTAATTGTTTGTTTCTCAAGCCTATAAATTTTGAATTTGGTGCAGGCATTCTTTCTTTCTTTTTTTATTATTATTCTTTTTAATTTCTTGAATGTCTTTAAAATTTTTATGATCACTTTTTGATACATATGAGCTTCATTCCAAAAGATAGCTAAACATACACTTTTTTGTAAAGTTTTGACCTTTTCATAACTTTTATAGAATAAAAATGATTACATTTTTAAAATTCTAAAACAAGTTTGATATGTCTACTTATTGGCAGATGAGAAAAAAACTTTTTTGGAATGGCCTTATATACAAATTTAGCTTATTCAAAAATCAATTCAACATCCATGTCCAAAAACGGTACTGAATAAGATCAACACTGGAGGCTGTGATTGTATTCTATTGTTTAGTTTTTTTTTTTTTTAGATTTAACATTTTTGATGATGGTTGAAGGTCAGAGAAACACCAATCTCGGCTAACAATACACAGTCTTCGTGTCATTTTTTAAATTTTGACTGATGTGGTACCAATACTGGCTGATCCTGGAAGAATACGAGAAATATGGGAAATCAAGGGTAAGTTGACTAGCTCGACAAGTGACAGGCAAAAGTAAGCAAAAATCCTGAGGTTCCCTCGCAAAAAACAGGTGACTTGATGGGTATGGATACTTACATGTCCCTCCTCCTAACTCATGTGTTACTCTGGGATATATAAATCCTCTAAATCCACCCATGCTCCCCCTATCTGATACTTACATGTCCCTCCCGGTTGATACCTATAAATCCTAACTCATGTGTTACCGGTACTCTGGGATATATAAATCCTCTAATTCCACCCATGCTCCCCCCTATCTGATACTTGCATGTCCCTCCTGGTTGATACCTATAAATCCTAACTCATGTGTTACCGGTACTCTGGGATATATAAATCCTCTAAATCCACCCATGCTTCCCCTATCTGATACTTACATGTCCCTCCTGGTTGATACCTATAAATCCTAACTCGTGTGGTGTTGTAACAAACACTGTACTAAGACTAATTCTTGCCGAGTTCATAATTTTGTTGATTCCTATGTGATACAAATGTACATGTCCCATCTTTGTAATCAAATACACAATACCAAGCTTACTGCATGTCTAAAAAATACATATTAAAAAAAATTATCTTTTTAGAAGGATGAACATCATGAAAGAAAAAATATCTGAATTGCTCATTGGAAATTTGTAAATTAGTGATCATTGATTCTAATAATAATAATTGTGCTTAAAATACATTGAGAACACTACAGATGTAACAAGGGATCTGTGAGCCAATGCTCACTAGCAATACCCCCACTCTCAACTTCAAGCATCTAATAGCCTAACTAAGTTGGTAAACAAAATGTAGTTCCCCACAAGTCTTAAAATGCATCCAACAATATGGCAGGACTATACAAAGCTTCTGACAATATTTCAAGTTAGAATCATTTACCATTGCAGAGAAAAGCTTGACGGAAATGTGACAGACTGACTGAATGTTGAAAAATTGACTAAGTCGGTAAAGAGGAAGTAGTATCCGGACAGATCTGAAAATGCATCCCACAATATGGCATGACTGTACAAAGCTTCTGACAAAATTTCAAGTTAGTATCATTTACCATTGCAGAGAAAAGCTTGACGAAAGTTGTGACAGACGGACAGAATTTTGAAAAATTGACTAAGTTGGTAAACAGGAAGTAGTATCCTGACTGGTCTGAAAATGCATCCCACAATATGGCATAACTATAAAAAGCTTCTGACAAAATTTCAAATTTGTACCATTTACCATTGCAGAGAAAAGCTTGACGAAAGTAGTGACTGACGGACAGACAGACGAACGGACGGAATTTTGAAAAATTTACTAAGTCGGTAAACAGGAAGTACTATCCCCACAGGTCTGAAAATGCATCCCATATTTTGGCATAACTATATAAAGCTTCTGACAAAATTTCAAGTTTGTATCATTATTCATTGCAGAGAAAAAGCATGATGAAAGATGTGACGGACGGAATGACGGACACGGGTAAAACAGTATACCCCTTCTCCTTCGGAGCGGGGGTATAAAAAGTGATAAGCTTATAAGCAACATAAGACAAGGAATGACTTTTTCAAACAAGAGCTGGCACCCAATGGCAGCCTGATATACCCCCGCTCATTGAACCCTGAATCAATGTGGCAAGTGCAAATTTAATTGTATAGGGACACAACACAGGTGTGGATACAGTAAAAGTGTGGACACAATGCAAGTATAAACACAATGATGTATAATTCTAGTAACCAACATGTTCAACTATAACTGTCTGCACAACAATTGAATCTGCCTTACATTTTCAAAAGAAATTGTGACGAAAAACTCCGTATATTGTACAACAAAGAAAAACAATGACGTCTTTGCAAACAAGAAGTGTTTATCACATAACCTTGAAATCTGAATACACGATAGATTTGACAATAAGGAAACTCTGTTCAAAACAACAATTGAATCCCACTTACAGTTTCAGAAAAAATTGTAACAAAAAATGCCATTTGTTGCACAACAATGAAGAACTATGACATATCGACAAACAGGAAGTGCTCACGGCGTAACCTTGAAATTTGAATACACGATAGATTGGATCATAAGGAAGCTCTGTTTAAAACAACAATTGAACCCCACTTACAGTTTCACAAAAAATTGTGACGAAAAATTCCATATATTGTACAACAATGAAAAACAATGATGTCTAGGCAAACATGAAGTGCTTATGACTTAACCTTGAAATCGGAATACACGATAGATTGAACCATAAGGAAGCTCTGTGCAAAACAACAATTGAATCCCATTTACAGTTTAAGAAAAAATTGTGACGAAAACTTCCATATATTGTACAACAATGAAAAACAATGACGTCTCGGCAAACAGGAAGTGCTTATGGCGTAACCTTGAAATCCAAATACACGATAGATTGGATCATAAGGAAGCTCTGTGCAAAACAACAATTGAATCCCACTTACAGTTTCAGAAAAAAGTGTGACGAAAAATTCCATATATTATACAACAATAAAAAACAATGATGTCTCTGCAAACAGGAAGTGTTTATGGTGTAACCTTGAAATCAGAATAAACGATAGATTGGACCATAAG
>MJUU01023835.1:8473-25943 GCA_002080025.1 Modiolus philippinarum
AATTTTGAATCTAGATACCCTGGTGATGATTCAGGCCAAGTTTGGTTAAAATTGGCCCAGCGGTTTCAGAGGAGAAGATTTTTGAAAAAGTTTATGACGGACGGACAGACGACGGACGCCGACGGACACCAAGTGATGGCAATAGCTCACATGGCCTTTTAGGCCAGGTGAGCTAATAATAAGGATTCTACAGTCAAATATGTGCCAAAAAAATGGCCAATTTCACCCCTTTTTAACCTCTGTGACCTTGGCCTTTGACCTGACCTAAATTTGTTTTGCATATCTATGTTCCTCTCTTGACTAGACCTATACACTTGCCAAGTATCAAAAGTCTACCTTACATAGTTCAAAAGTTATAGCCAAGGTTAAAGTTTCGGATGCACAGACAGACAGACAAACAGACAGACAGGACAAAAACAATATGCCCCCGATCCTCAATCTGGAGGCATAAAAATATGGAGGATTCATTCTGTATATTGCACTCGGTGGATGTCCTTCGTGCTAGGAAGCGTCTTGAACTTTCTATGAGGTATGAGTACAGCTCATTTTTGAAGGCTTCATGATGACTTCAGGATGGGGAAAAACAATAGAAGTGTTGTTCATTGATTGGTTACACCATGTATTTGTAGAGACTTTGTGCCATGTGCATTTACTCAATATCCTTTCATTGTATACTACTGGACAAATTTTTCAAAGAGGGCTAGCAAGGGACAATTGAGACCAAGTTTTGTTAAAATAGGAAAGGTTGTATCAGAGGAGAAGACCTTTGAATGTGTTTTCCCATACTGCTGAATGTTAAATGTTAAGTTTTGCTGGCATCAATCTTCAATGGGGTGCAGACTTGATAGACATATTTTAAAAGCGGATCAACCAAGGACTATTTTGATTCCAATTAACCAAGTAGTGTCAGAAAAGGTCTTTGAGTGTGTGGGGGCCATCTTACATATGATGCTGACTTGTGAGATACATTTTTCAAAGAGAACCAATGAAGGACAGTTGTGACCATGTTTGGTTCTAATAAGCCAAGTGGTTAAGAAGAGGAAGATTTTTGAATGTGTTTTCCCATAGTGACCAATGTTAAACTTAGTTTCCCACTTGTGGCCATCTTGGATGAGATGCAGATGTGTAGAACACATTTTTTTTTAATAATTGTGAGTCTTCCATTGGAAGACATGTGTCGCCTGCAGTGCCTCTTAAATTTGATTTGGGAAGCTCAAATTTCCAAATTGGGAAACAGAAAAGTAGATGTCCGACAGACCTGGAATCAGTGAGTACAAAATGGGACCCCATACTAAAGTCACATGCAAAATTTCAAGTGGCTTTGATTTGTAGTTGCTGAAAAAAGGGAATGAAAATTTTAAGCATTGACATTATTTGTGAAAATATTCCAAGTTGATATACAGGTAGTAGATGTCTGACAGTCCTGGATAGTAAGCACAATATGGGAGACCATACCTAAGTCACACACAAAATTTCAAGTGGCTGTTATTTATAGATGCCGAGAAAAGTGTTACAAAAATGTTTACCATTGACAGTATTTGCTGAAAATATTCCCTTTTGATAAACAGGAAGTATATGTCTGACAGGCCTGGAATCTGAAAGCCCAATATAGGACACCATATTAAAGTCACACACAAAATTTCAAGTGGCTGTGATTTGTAGTTAATGAGCAAAGAGTTATGAAAAAGTGGGACGGACAACAACAACAACGATGCAAGACAACCAAAGTTCTCTATATGTTGCCCCATACTACTTGTGCAGGGGATACAAAAAGGACCACCCAAGGACTATTGTTACAAAGTCTGATTTCAATTAACCAAGTAGTTTCAGAGAAGAAGGTGTTTGAATGGACAGTGTTTTTCAACAGGGCTCAATGATAAACTATGTTCCCGATGGAGGCCCTCTTGAATATGATGCCGACTTGTCGGACATATCTTTCAAAGAAAGCCAATAAAGGACAGTTGTGACCAAGTGTGGTCCCAATAAGCCAAGTAGTTTCAGAGGAGAAGATCCTTGAATGTGTTTTCCCAAGTTCCCAGCTGGCAGCCATCTTCGATGAGGTGCAGACTTGTTGGACACATATTTTAATAAGGACTAACCAAGGACTATTGTGACCAAGTTTGATTCCAATACTCCCATGGTTTTTTAGGACAGGTGAACTAAATAATTTGTAAAGGTTCTGAGGAACCTAGTGTCTCACCTGCTCACTCCACTGTCATTATTATTTGGCCTATATTAAGATGTGGTTACTGAGTAGAACTCGAACAAACAAGAGCTGTCGCCGAAAGGCAGCCAATTATACCCCCCGCTCATTGAACCCTGAATAGATATGGTAAGTGTAAATTTAAGTTAGTGTGGACACAATACAGAGGTGGACACAGTACAAGTGTGGACACAATACAAGTATGGACACAATGATATAATCTTCAAGAAAGAACTTTTCACAAGGGTTCCAATGAAAATACTTTATGGAAATCAGACAAATATAAAATTCATATTTGACATTTTTCACAAAAATCATAAGCATTAGAAAAATTTTGAAAACAACTTTTCAAGAGGATTACAATGAAACAAGAGGAAAGCTGTCAATGTGACAGCAAACCGGGTTTTCTTTTACATGGACAGTATATCTTACACATGAGTTGACCCTGAATATTTGAAATGTACTTATAATTTTCATTAATTTTCAATGTTTAACATTCCATCAAAGTAGCCTATATTTCTGAAAGTTCAGCAAGTTGGATTTTAATCCAAAAGGAAAATAAAACTACTGTGCACACCTCTGATACAGGTACAAATGATCTGCATTATAAAAACTTCCTGTCTCAAATACTGACGTAAAAATGACTAAGTTCAACAACTGATATTTTTGACATAAATCTTCAAAAATTAAAATCAAAGTACCATGCAGCAGACCTTTGATATATGTACAATTGATCAGCAAAATAAAAACTTCCTATCTAAAATACCGTAGGAGATTTGCTCCGGACAAAGGGGGTACCCTATTGTTAAAAATTTGAAGTAAAAATGACTAAGTTCAACAACTGATATTTTTGACATAAATTATTAAAAATCAAAATCAAAGTACCATGCACACCTTTGATATATGTACAACTGATCTGCAAAATAAAAACTTCCTGTCTCAAATACTGTAGGAGATTTACTCCGGACAAATGATGTACTCATTTGGCAGCCGCCCGCCCGACCATTTTCACTATTTTAATAACCAGATTTTACCGATGGAAAACCCAGTTAAAAAGTGTGTCTCTCAAAGAGTTTGATTTCACAATATCTACACTTTAAATCATTTCTTTGAAAAAAAAGATCGTTTCAGAAGGAATCAACGAAAATCACAATCAAATTACATCCCCTTCCTGGTTTTGTACAATAATTGCATTCCTTCATACACATCTCCATATAGTATCCCTCGTTTGTCTAAAGTTTCATTAAATCCTTCAAGTGGGTTAAGAGAAGTTGGGCTTACGAGGTTATCAATACATAGGGAATCAACTAAAAGTCATAGTCCAATTATCTCCCCTTCCTGGTTTCAGACAATAATTATATTCCTTCATGCACATCTCCATATAGTGTTCTTCCTTTGTGTAAAGTTTCATCAAAATCCTTCCAGTGGTTTAAGGGGGGTTGAGCTTACAAGGTAACCCATACATATGGCATCAATGAAAATTCAAAGTCCAATTATCTCCCCTTCCTGTTTTCCGACAATAATTATATTCCGTCATGCACATCTACAAATAATGTTCTTCCTTTGAAAGTTTCATTAAAATCTTTCAAGTGGTTTAAGAGGATGTGTGCTTACGAGGTAACCCATACATAGGGAATCAACAAAAAGTCAAAGTTGAATTATCTCCCCTTCCTGGTTTCGGACAATAATTATATTCCTTCATGCACATCTCCATATAGTGTGAAGTTTCATCAAAATCCTTCAAGTGGTTTAAGAAGAGCTGTGCCTACGAGGTAACCTATACATAGGAAATCAACGAAAAGTCAAAGTTGAATTATCTCCCCTTCCTAGTTTCCGACAATAACTATATTCCTTCATGCATATCTCCATCTAATGTCCTTCCTTTGTGTAAAGTTTCATTAAAATCCTTCAAGTGGTTTAAGAGGAGTTGTGCTTGCCAGATAACCCATACATAGGGAATCAACAAAAAGTCAAAGTCGAATTATCTCCCCTTCCTGCTTTCCTTCATGCACATCTCCATATAGTGTCCTTCCTTTGTGTAAAGTTTAATCAAAATCCTTCAAGTGGTTAAAGAGGAGTTGCGCTTTCGAGAAGTGTGGACAGACGGACAGACGGATGGACAGACAGACAGACAGACAGGGTGATTCCTATATACCCCAAAACTTTGTTTGCGGGGGTATAACAACTTGTCTTTGAGAGTTTCAGAAAATTTACCAATATTGGAATAAAATTTTTGAAATCTAACAATTAAAAATATTTGCTTTCACTAAAATTCATCCAAAAATCATGATTGCTGACAAGAATTTCCAAAAATTGCTGGTCTCTAAGAGTTTCAGGAAATTCACCAAAATTGGAACCATATTTTTTTTAATTTAGATTTCAGAATAATGTCTCATACGAAAAAATGGCTAAAATATTTGATTGTATGCAAAAATTAGAAAAAAATGCTAGTCTTTAGCATTTTCAGGAAATTTACCAAAGCTGGAACCAGAATAAAATTCCAAAGCTCATTGTGCATCTATAGACTATATGCAACAATTCTACATCAAAATTAAATTCCTTTATCCCAGTTTAGTTTGAACATTGTTGATACATGGACCTGCCATGAAAATTTAGCCAAATTCATTGATGTGGAAAATATAGGTAAAGGAGACCTAATTCTGGCATAGATGTTGGTTACTACTAAAGATGTAACCACTTACCAATTATCATCTGTCTATGGCATGTAGGTGCTGAGATATTGTACAATCAAAAAAATTTTATTGAAAAAAAATAAAGTCCAAGTAATGGCAAAATACAGAAAAATTGGAATTATTTTTTTCAAAAATGAACTTGGAATACAATTATGAAGTTGTACTGAATATTGTGCCAAAATTTCATATATATTGGACATGATTTGAGAAAGTTATTGAACTTCAAAAAAATTTAACATCAGAGTTAATCGAAAGTTACTCCAATGGAATTTATGGTCACTATGTCTTGCGTCGCAGGCGAGACAAAAAAGGCATATTTGGTCAAATTTATCTATTATAAGACATCCAAAATCATTTTGTCATTTTTCCCATTGCAGATTACATTTTTTGTCAGATGTGAAAGAATGATACACAGTTTTAAACTCCAGTTGTACCTTAATGACAACATTAACATTACGGTAAAACATGTATAATAGATGAATTTAAAATTAAGATGACCCGAAACAGTATACTACATCTACAATCAGAACCAAGTCATGGGTATCAGTTAAATCAACAATTGCAGCTTCTGAACTAAGGCAATATGATGTTATATTGTCTAAAATATTCATATCCCCCCTGATACAAATATATAGATCATGTACATTCTCCATCCCGCTGTTTTTTCTATTTCACAAGTATTCTTGACTAACTATGAAATTCATGAAAGAGAAAGGTTTATGGAGAACTTCTATCACATTTACTTGAACTAATGAAATACTATTAGAAAAAGCAAACATCTTCCTTATGACCCTCATTGATTTTGTATGATAAGAAATGTCAAACCGTGATTCATTTTCAATATAAACAATCAAACATTCAGATTACTACAATTTCTATAACAAACAGTACAAAATAATATGTTTTCCTTGTCAAGACCTATCAAAGTTCCCCACAAGGGCTTACATGGTGGTTCTATAAAAATAGTACAAAGTAATAAATATTTCTTGTCAAGACCAATCAAACTCCTTCACAATAGCTTACACTTGGTACTCTCAAACAAATAAAGATCTTAGAAATTGTTATATTTCAATTCTAAATTATACTTAGTAGCACAACTGATTAAACAAACTAGGCTCTTGTATATTGTTGTGTTTTATTTAGGAACCCCTTCCACTGAAAACATGCATTAGGATCTTAATCTAACAGAACAACTAATTAAATAATCAAAGCACTGAAGTACTGTGTCTAGAATGCCCTCTAAAGCTCCATGTATGCTTTATGTACACAGTATGATAATGATGTTTGCGAGGATATAAGTAAAATCTATCAGAGTAATGTCTGCATCAAACTATCAAAATCTGAGAAAAGAAGTTTGTTGTATTTTATTCCATTTGTTTAAAATTGGCACCAAATGACTACTAGTTGACAGTAGTTTCAGACAAGATCTTTGAAATTCGTGTAGGGCCCATGTTATACTGTATCCTGCTGCCAGCCATCCTGCATGATATGCATAAATCCCAGACATACGTAAAGTCGTACAAGACATGTCTACAATGCAAAACTGAATATTGGAACAAAAAGGGACAGTAATTCATATATTGGTTAGAAGATTTGTCAAAACTGCAGAGTAGGTAGGTCTTGATAACCTGATAGCATGATAGAATGTTAAAATTTCATGCAACAAGTGTGGACCATAAAAGATGTCTCTACTGTCTTCTTGATAAATGTCTATTTATTTATGCAGAGACATTAATTTGTGCTAAAATGTCTCTAATTCAAGTTCTATGATTTTCTCAACACAGTGGACTATTAATATGTTAAAAATGGTCTATCAAAACACTTTGTTGTTCCTAAGCAAGCTGAAATTGGCTAAAAATTGCACAAGATTTAATCAAATCTGTTTCAAATATTGCTCAAGATTTCTATCTCTGAGAAAGCACAAAAGCAACATAATACCAGATTCTGATTGCTAAGAGATTAAGCTCAGACAAAATTTGCTCTATATTCTACTTGATCAAAGTCAAACTCAATATATTTTATAGCTCAAATACAAATATCTGCTCCAGGTTCTGATCACTAAAAGCAAACACAGAGCTCTAGATAAATAGTCAATATATCATACCTCAAAGATCAAATACAAATTTACTCCATTCTAGTTGCTCAAAAGTCAAAAGCTCATGATTTAAGCTTGGTGGTCTTTCTTCACAATATAAAGTCTTGAGATATTAAGTTGTGACAAGCTAAAATACAAATTCTCTCTTGATGTCAAAGTTTTGGATAACAATACTCATTAAATTTTATAGCTCAAATGCAGAGTATGACTGCTTAAAGTTAAGTCAAAGCTCCAGGTAAAGTACTCGGTACATAATAGCACAAATACAAATTGGCTCCAGATTCTAGTTGCTCAAAAGCTCAAGATTTAAAATTAAGATGCTAAGGTATGATGTTCACTATATAAAGACTCAAGATAATGTTTTTAGTAAGAAAGAGATTGCACAATACAAATTATTGATATTTCATTCCATTTTTTTATTTTCATGGTGTTCACTTCTGACAGTAATGTTCAAGGTATATAGTGATACATATTTTTTTTCAGTATTAAAAGATATTTTACAGAATTTCTTTTCACATGACATTTAAACCAAAAAGATAATAGTTTATATACTTTTGAGTTAATAACAAGCAACCGAATTCTGTTTAAACTGAGATATAGGCTATTTCAACCTGCAGAATCACGTAATTTCACAATAAACTAGTATGTCAATTGTTCGAAGAACAATTGCTAGGTCTTTCCCTGATGTTGCGTCATAATGTTCTAATTATTGATTCATCGATAAAACCAATATTAAACTAAATATGTACATTTATTGATTCTTTAACATGAAATACGATTTTTGGCTATGACCTTGACCTTTGACCTTGACCTGATTTTGAAGGTCATGTCTTGCTGAACATTTTTTGCCTTGAATATATGTTTGTATCTTCAATGGTATTTGAGCTATAGGCAAAAAACCCAAATTCGGACATCAAAAATCGGTTTTTGGTCCATAGACAAAAAACAGTTGGTCCAATTATTTTGGACCCAATGTAACAAATGTAGATCTCAACAAGACACACATTTTCTCCATTACATTTAATCAGCTATCTGTTACGATTTTCGAGTTAATCCAATAACAAGGTCTGAGGTCAAAGTTCAAAGTGACCAATGACCTTTGACCTTGGTATTTTTTAGATGTAACACATATCACCTAAGATGAATGAAAAAGGTTCCAGGCTTCTATCTCTTACCGTTTTCGAGAAAAACGTATTCAAAGATGTGACGAAATTTTGCGGGGGCATAACTCATGAATGGTCCATCGTAGATTTTCGGTCCAAATGTAATGAAGGTCTGTCATGACCTGACAAACATTTCTGCCATTACACTTCTTCGGCTATCTCTAATGGTTTCTGAGTTTATCCCATAACAATGTTTTTCGGACTTTGAGCGAAAATTCGTTAACGAAAAAAGATTTTCGACCGGTTCCTATTTCCTATCAACTAGACATGGTCCAGATCATTGTCCTAAAGTTTCAAAAGGATATGTCCAGCCGTTTTTGTGAAAATGAGGCAGAAAAGAAAAATAATAATAATAATAATAATAATCAAACGAAATACAGAAAGGTCTTTCCCTTGGAAAGGGCAAAGACCTTAATTAATCAGAATTTCATACAAAGTAGTCTAAAATTGAAATTAATTTATGTACATGAAATGGACTTTTTCATGGCATCTTACATTATCTGTACTGCATTTTATTAATCAGCTTTATTGAACAATAACAAATTCTAGTATTTTTCTTAAGCCCTTCAACAGATTTCAATTAAACTTTTCAGATTTACCTGATAAACATTAAGTAATATTACAATAAAATCAAAGTATGAAGGACTATGAACAATTTCTCAACACAGTAGGAATATCCATACTCTATTTATTTCAGGACTATTTGAATATGCAATTCTACGTTTGATTTAAATCTGTTGAAGACTTAACATTGCGGTAACTGAAATTTCTTAAATTTGCGGTGAGCTTATCGACAAATATTAAATGACTGAATTTCCAACAAATTCCACTTGTTTCAGGGCAAAAGGCATTGTTCAATGTATATAAGACCTAGTTTATATGAATAGCTATGTCCCAAGCCCACCTATCCCCCAATACTACCTCCATCTAATAACCATCCCTTCCTAGTAATGTTTGTATTTGCTCAACTTGCTCTGATATGACTTTTCTTTTTCTTTAGTATGAAAAATTAAATTACGCAATATTTTTTGCAAACAAGAAGCATCAAGTCTATTAGATAGTCTAAAGTGGGTCAAATTGATTATTTTGAATTTGCTTGACATTTGAAATACTTGACCAGGATGATATAATTTTCTTAAAAATCTCAAAAAGTTTGG
The DNA here is from genome assembly GCA_002080025.1 of Modiolus philippinarum. Classification (NCBI taxonomy): domain Eukaryota; kingdom Metazoa; phylum Mollusca; class Bivalvia; order Mytilida; family Modiolidae; genus Modiolus; species Modiolus philippinarum. Next base: position 17,785 of record MJUU01023835.1, read on the forward strand.
AAGATATGCGGATATTTGTTATTGTTCAATAAAGTTGAGCAATAAAATTTGCTACAGATGATGAAAAATGCTATGAAAAAGTCCATATCATGTACATAAACTGCAATTTTAGGTTTTATTAAATTCTTTTAGTTTTTTCTGAAATACCATAATTCTTAAGCCTAAAATAGCCTATATCTCAGGTAAAACAGGTTTCTGCAGCTTGTTGTTAACTCACAAATACATTAACTATACATGTATCTTCTTGGTTAAAATGTTACAGAATAGCAAATTATTTAAAATATCTTTAAATACTTGGAAAATCAGTATCAATGCAATGGTACACTGTATACAGTGATATAGTTCAAACTCACTAGAGGCATCCTAGATGTAAAGCTACTGTGTAAATCTTATCCAAATCCAATGAGATATAAATTTTCTACAGCGCTTACAAGGATATTTTGTCAATTTTCAAAGTTAAAAAGGGGCATAACTGCTACAAAAATACTTGAATAGTACTCATCTTTGAACTCCCTTGAGTCATCCTAGAGCTAAAGCTACTGTGTAAATATTTTCCAAATCCAATAAGAAATAAATTTTCTAGAGTGCTTACAAGGATATTTTGCCAATTTTCAAAATTAAAAAGGTGCATAACTCCTACAAAACTACTAGAACAGGGCTCATCTTTGAACTCACTTGAGGCATCCTTGAACTAAAGCTACTGTATAAATATTATTTAAATCCAATGAGAAATTAACTTGTAAGAGCGCTTACAAGGTGGACAGACGGACAGACGCATGGACGCCCGGCATTACCATATCCCCGCGTCGCGTTGCGGCTAAAAAGGGTCCATTTAGGTGTCATACCACCACAACAAGAAATCAATGAGAATTGCATATTCAAATAGTCCTGAAATAAATAGAGTATGGATATTCCAACTGTGTTGAGAAATTGTTCATAGTCCTTCATACAAAGAATTAAATTAAGCAGTTTATTAATTATCAAAATGCTGCACATCCTGATCAGGAGTACCGGGAACATCTTTATTTTATTTTTAGACATTTTGATGAAAAAAATTGATGGGTGTTCCATAGAACACTTGTGTCGCCTGCACTACAGAAGAGCCATTTTTGGTCCAGTGAAGCTCTAAAATATGCAAAATTAAAATTTTAATTATAATTTGCATGTTTAGATTAGGAGAAAAACATATTCTGCAAATTTGGTTAAGAATATGAATTACAGTTTTAAGGACTTGCAGATTAACAATCTGATTTAACATATGAGTTTAGTGGCTTGGCAAATCTCTAGAATCGGTAAAAAAATCTAAGTATAATGTGCATAACCAGACCTGGTTATACAACATATACTGAAAATTAGGTTGGAATCTGACAGACAGTTGTGAAGGAGTCAAAGATTAAAAAACCCAATTAACAAATGAGCTATTTTGGCTCTGTTAACCTCTTAAATCTGTAAAATCAAAATTTTAAATATCGGGTGTGCAACTATATAAAGTAATCAATGTATTCTGAAAGGCTGGTTGGTATGAGTTTTGAAGGAGTTCCACATAAACAAACAGAATTAACAAATGAGCTATTCTGGCTCAGTGAACCTCTAAAACTGCAAAATCAAAATTTTATGCATCAGATGCACAACTACATCAGGTGAACAACATATCCTGCAAGTTTGGTTGGAATCTGCCATATAGTTGTGATGGAATTGGGGATTAACAAACCAGAATATCAACTGAGCAATTTTGGCTCTGTGAACCTCTTAATTCTGTAAAATCAAAATTCTAAGTATCAGGTGCACAACTACATCCGGTGAACAACTTATCCTGAAAGTTTTGTTAGAATCTGACTAGCAGTTTTGAAGGAGTTGGGGATTCAAAACTAACAGACTCACAAATGAGCAATTTTGGCTCTGTTATCATCTAAAATCTGAAAAATCAAGATTCTAAGTATCAGGTGCACAACTAAACCAATTAAACAACATATCCTGAAAGTTTGGTAGGAATCCGACAAGTGGTTTTGAAGGAATTGTGGATTCAAAAACTGTCGGGACGACGCAGGACGATGACGCAGTACGACGACGACAACGCAGGACGATGACGACGACGTAAGACAACGGATAGTAATCCCTATGTGTCAACTCTGCTTACAGCAGGCGACACAAAAAAATGATACTTACATTTCATGGGTTGAGTGAATGTGGTTATTTCTGGTTGCGTGCATTTCTGATATCAAATAAAGTTGTGCAGGCAGGCACAAGCTACCCCCTTTCTTTATCATGTCCAGTTTATTTTTAAAATCTATTTCGTTTTCAAATTTATATTTACTTCTTAGTAAACGTAAATTTACTAATTTTAACTCTAAATATCAGTTCTAAACTTATACTTAAGTTGATCTTAAAATAAACATTTAAAACACGATAAAAATGGGGTAGTAGGTCATGACCTCTAGTATGTTACCTGTGTTAACGACAGTAAATGTGCTATAATGTGCAGTAAATGGTGGAAAATAAACAATTTAACAAAGACAAATAGGGCAGAATCAGTGCGAGACCGATGTCTTTCATCCTTATAATATTCTTACATAGTGTTCTCCAATAAAACTGCTGCGCTGTAACTGTATCTGGGAGAAATTTTACGTCATTGATTTAAAAAGGAGTGCGATTCAATGACATGATGTACACATCGAAAATACACGCAGAGCTGTAGATATACACAATAACACGTTTTTATATTAGATATATACTGGTTTATTCTGAAATATATATTATATTCTTGCTGCAAAAAAATAGACTACGGCTAAGATATTGCAGAAGAATTGATCTTAGTAGTGATGAGGGGAAACCTGGAACTCTGCACGATCCATAGTCCCTTCAGCCTTCTGAAGAAGCCCTCTAGACAAAAAAGCCTCTTGTAGATTGTTGTCTTTTAATTTGACATCAATTTAATGTGTTAACAATAGAAAATTTGGCAGCTCTCAAAGTTGCTAGTTCGATAGAAATTTAAACAATTGACCCTGTAAGTAGAAAGGTCACATATCCATTCACAGGACATGTTTTGGGTATGTACTAGTCAGCTGATGTCAGTTGCAAAATGGAAGGAATCAAGTGCACCCAAATATTGTCAAGTGAGTGTATAAGAATAGACATTTAACAAGGAAAAATTTGCAGAATTGATTAAGATTTTGACAAAAATAAAACATGTCTTTTAAAGACACGTTTCAGTGTTTTGTTATTACTGTTGAATTATGTTTTATGTTTCTCACTTCGAAAACTTTGATTGTAAATCTTACATCTAATGGTACAAAATATTATTTCTAATGCACTTATGTTTGTAACGCTAATTTTGATTGGATGGTGTCAGAATTTTAAGGGGGTAAAATCCACGATTTACCGTCGGAACCAATAGCAACATACTGGTGCAAACGCATACCAAACTTCCTGTGATTTTAAAATCAATTTTTAATGTTTTTGGATGGATTTGCATTAGAAAAGAGATAACCAAACTGTATTTTAAGATCTTCAGGGGTAAATCTAAGATTTTACTGTCGCAAACATCCGTTTTGCGGCTCCGCTTACGCGTCGCCAGAAAACTCAGTTTGCAACAGTAAAATCTACGATTTACCCTCTCAGATCCTAAAATACAGTATGGTTATCTCCTAAATACTATATATATATATATGAACTATTTCAAGATAAATTGAATAATTCTGTCTAAAACATATTATTCATCAACCCATGTCAAACAAAAGTTTCCGCATGCAAAAATCCAATTTCCAAGTAAATGAACTGTCACAACATTCAATACAAACTATATATTTATACTGTCAGTTGACATAAGTAATTATAGACACAGAATCCTAATCTTTTATCAGAACCAGAGGAAAAATGTCAACAAAACTATTACTGACCATATTACACTTGTAGTGGACTACAACCATTTAACCTTACGTCTCAAATTCAGTAAAAAGATTTTATATGTGATTTTAACGTCAATGTGCAATTTTTGCAAATACAATATCTTCAGAATGCCCATTATTTAAAAAAAAAACAAATCTAAAATTATCTTACATTAGAAATACAAATTTCAAAGTCAAAATTAATTTAATCATCAGTATCAAATTGCCTTCAGATCAAGGTCAAGGAAAAAACAATGATTTCAATCATAGTACATACACATACTTCCAGACAGCATAAGCAAGTCAAATACTAAATATCAAGAACCCTGTACTTCTGAAACAAGGTTCAAGTTATGCTGATGACCTCAAGAGCAAAAGATGGACACTACAGCGAGTATATCAAAACTCAAATCCCCAATCAGTGCAAATGCAATTAGAAAAGTTGTAACCTTGACCTATAATCTGCAACTTCAAAGAATTATCTTTATACATTACATTTTATCTCATAAGTAGAAAGTTTATTGTGAGCTTCATTAAAGTCATGTTCTATTTTTTGTTTCTCATTAACCTTGACATTTTAATAATTTGAAATTTTCAAATGGTCAATATTTTTTTAATTACACATTTGATATATTGGCAAATAATTACCAAAAGGAAAAGGGCAGAAAAGGGGAAACTTCTAAAATCAATAAACTGCTGCTCCAAGAGCCCATGATACGCCCGTCAACAGTCAACTCTAACTTTATGGCATTATTGGACGGCAACAAAATTTGACTGAAAAAATAATAATGGTGCATAACATGATGTTTCACGAAATTTCCAAGTATCAAAGGGCATAACTCAAGAACCCTTGGACCTCTGAACCCATATTCAAACCCCATCAAAGTTTTGTGGTGAACAAGTTACATACCAAGTTTGAAGACTGCATGTTATTTCCTTCACAAGTTATCAGTTTGAAACCTTCAAGAGACGTAGGGATGGATGCATGCAAGGACACACACACAGACCGACAGACGGATGGAGAGACAGATGACTGGGGTATTACATAATGCCATGCCACTATGCGTGGGGGGTATAAAATATCAAACAGAATATGTGCCTTACCAAGATGTAACTATTTAACAAATGTCAAATTAATATGTAAAGTTCATGCATAGAATAGGTGCAAAAAAAAATTAAAAATATTTAGTCCAAGGGCCATAACTCTCCACAAAAATTCAACAGGAACCAAATTTAATTTCTAAACATACAATCATATACCATATATCAAATCATCATGTTCACGCATTGTAAAGAAAAGGTGGAGAAACTGATGTTTTACAAAAATTTACCAAGTCCAAGGCCCATAACTCTGTATACAATCAACCAACCAGAACCAAATTCTAATTTGATCTGTATTTCACCTAGATACATTCATACACCAAATATCAAATCAATACGTCAAGCAGTTACAGAAAAAAAACTCTGAAACCTATATTTTTCTCAAAATTTCTGGAAACCTATATTTTTCTCAAAATTTCTGGAAACCTATATTTTTCAAAATTTCTTTAAGTCCAAAGCCAATAACTGTGTACAAAATCAACCGACCTGAACCAATTCACACTTGATCTATATCTCCCCTATATACACTCATATTCCAAATATAAAATCAAAATGTCAAGCGGTACAGAAAAAAAAAAACTCCAGAAACCTATATTTTTCTAAATTCACTAAACCCAAGGCCCATAACTGTGTACAAAATAAACCGACCGGAACTAAATTCAATCTTGATCTGTATCTCGCCTAGATATACTCATATACCAAAAACTAAATCAATATATCATGTGGTTACAGAAAAAGACTCAAGAAACCAAAAAGTTAACAATGCATGGACAGTCGGACAGACAGAAAGACAGATAAAGTATTGCCTTATAACAATGATAAATGAATTCAATAAATGTAAGAGATATAAATTCCCTTTAAATTATATAGAAAGCAATAATTATTCTTTTAATGATGTAATTTTTTTTTATCAATTTCATAAAGTACATACTTTTTCGGTGACTATATAAATTATATATAGTTCCTATTTTCATCAACAGATCAAGGTAAAACCTCCCCAGGCCATTACAGATTGATATACAATAGTATTTTCAGACAATTCAAAAGGACCTGATTGTTTAGGATTAGTTCACAATAGTAATTAAGTCTCCAAATTTTTTTACAATAAATGTTGTTCTGAAGCTATAGGTATAGGTCAGTTTTATCATACCTATAGATAAATGAAATGGCTAGTTTGGTTGCACAATAGGAACAGGTAGACTGTTAAGGTTATAGACTAGGGACAATAATAGTTACAGAGAAACTGACCTAAAAAAATTAACATGCTTAGTAGACTGTGAAATTGAGATAGACAATAACCATATGCAAGTCTGTCATGTAGTACCCAAGACCAACCAAATATCACTGAACAAAAACTAATAATCACTAACAAACTGAAGTAATCACAAAATATGTCAAATAGACAATGAAACTGAGTTCACAGGCAAAAAGTCACATGGCAGACTGTCATGTATTTCTCCAACACCAACCTATATACCAAGTATCATTCACCTACCACTTATGGTTACTGAGAAACTGACCCAAAAACAAAATCTTAAATAAGAGTTCATGCCGCTTTGCTGCCTCACAATAATACTTTATACACCTATGTCTCGCTTCCCGTGCCTTTCATCAGGAGCAAGACAAAAACTAAGGGGCAAAATTCTGGAATAAATACATCTGAACCCCAAACAGCAGCTTAATAAGAGTTTATACCAAAACTGAAGACAGTTTCTCTCATATACAGAAATTTTTCTCTATTTGTTCTTGACCTTAAGATAACATATATTTTTTCCATTACAATGCTCAATTACTAAGATTTCTCATCTGTAGGATCAGATTACTTTTACAGCTTAAGGCATTTTACATGGGATGCAATATTCTCCGTGTTTACTTTAAATAGTTGTTAATATTGAGTAACACAAGTTCAATCAATACATCTGATGACAGTTTGCCATGTTATATAATTACTGGAATGATACATGGTTTAAACCAGGAACACTCAACTTAATTTGTTTGTAAATTGCTGAACAGATTCATCAAAGTCGTTGGCTAAAACCCAATTTGTACAGTGTTAAAATGTAATAAACAGGGATACTGTCATATGGATTCATCAAAACTGCTAATTATTCAAATCAAAGGCTTGTCAGCAAATGATAATTAACTGTAAATCCAAAATAGAGATTGATCTGTTCACATAATTAAAAGCCGTAATGGTTGCATTACATGATACCTGTCAATTTTTTAAAAGGGACAAAACTCCAAAACCACTTGGACCTCTGGACCTGTAATCAGGTTTGTAGTTATCATTCAGAAAGCCCAAAATGAGCAAAATTTAAAAGTTGTAAAGGGCATAACTCTAGAACAACTTAGACCTCTGGATCCAAAATCTAACATGGCATGAGCTTAGTGGTAATCAACTTACATATCATGTTTAAAGGCAGTATGTTATATCATTCAAAAACTCCAAATCCAAAAAAAATTAAAGTTTCAAAGGGCATAACTCCTGAAAGACTTAAACATCAAACTCGGCCAGTGTTGAACAACTTACATAGTGAGTTTGAAAGCAGTATATTATTTCTTTCACAAATTATCAGTCGAAAACCCAAATTGGCAAAATTTCAATTTTTCAAGGGGTATAACTCTAGAACCACTTGGACCTCTGGACCCAAAATCTATCTTTGCCTGAGATTTGTGGTCCAAGTTTGAATAGAATATGTTAATTTGTTCACAAGTTATCAGTCAGTGGACAGACTAAAAGAAGGATGGATGGACACACAACTAGGGGTATTATATAATACCTTGCCACAACATGTGGAGGGGTATAGACAGAATTCTTTTATTGTCCATTGTGTATGACCTTACCGGTCTACTAGTTCCTACTGTGTAACCAATTTAGCAATTTGAGTAAGCTGTACCTATTATTTTTTTGATCAACTGGTATTGCTGGACAACAACATATATTGGAAAAAGTTTCTGGTTGATTGCTTTTGTTAACTAATCAACACAATCAGGATCCTTTTGAATTGTCCAACAATACTATTGTATATCAGTCTGTTATGGCCTGGGGAGGTTTTACCTTGATCTGTTGATGAAAAGAGGGATTATATATAATTTGAAATTTGAAAAAAAGAATGCACTTTATTATCCCCTCGCCCAACGAAGTTGGGGAGGGGATATAGCGTTTCACCCGTT
>MJUU01023835.1:38386-50584 GCA_002080025.1 Modiolus philippinarum
AAAAAAAGTCCGGAAAACCTATATTTTACCAAAATTTTCTAAGTCAAAGGCCCATAACTCTGTCCAAAATCAAGGGACCAGAACCAAACTCGAACTTGATCTGTAACCCATAATGGTAGACTCACATAGCAAATATTAGCTTCATATCTGAAACAGTATTGAAAAAAAGTCCGGAAAACCTATATATTACGAAAATTCAATGGACCGGAACCAAACTCGAACTTGATCTGTAACAATGGTGGTAGACTTACATACCAAATATTAGATAAATATCTGAAACGGTTTCGAAAAAATGTCCGGAAAACCTAAATTTTTCCAAAATTTTCTCAGTCAAAGGCCCATAACTCCGTCCAAAATCAATGGACTGGAACCAAACTCAACTTGATCTGTAACTCATAGTGGTTGACTCACATAACAAATATTAGCTTCATATCTGGAACGGTTTAGAAAAAAAGTCCGGAAACCTATATTTTACCAAATTTTTCTAAGTTAAAGGGCCATAACTCCGTCCAAAATCAATGAACCGGAACCAAACTCAAACTTGATATGTAACTCATGGTGGTAGACTTACATACCAAATATTTGATAAATATCTCTAATAGTATGGGAAAAAAGTCCGGAAAACTTGAGTGTGACGGACTGCCGGACTGCCTGACTGACGGACTGAGGAAGTGCAAAAGGGGACTAATAAAGGGCTACGCAGAGCGCAGCATGATACTACCGCACCATGGTGACCACTGAAATTTGAAAAAGTGTAATTTAAGAGCAAATTTGGACACAGTAAAAAGCTTGACACAGTAATTAGATGGACACAAAAAAAGCTTGATACAGTAATAAGCTGGACCCAAAATAGTAAAAATAAAGCTTACAATGAGAATAATCAATGGAAAAAATCCCATCAAAATTTGATGAAAAATGAGGATTTCGCATATTTCTTATAATTGCAATTTTGGCCCCTCTGACCCCTTATAGCTCGAAAATGATATGAGCTACGCCAAATCCACTGAATACTACTTATAGCTTACAATGAGAGGAACGCGAGAAATAAAATCCCATCAAAATCTGATGAAAAATAAAGATTTCACATATTTGTAATAATTGCAATTTTGGCCCCTTTGACCCCTTATAGCCCGGAAGCGGTAATAGATACATCAAATCTGTTGACATACTACTGAAAGCTTGCATTGAGAGGAATCCAAAGAGAAAAATCCCATTAAAATCTGATCTAAAATAAGATTTCACATATTTCTAAAAATTGCAATTCTGGTCCCTTTGACTCCTTATAGCTCAGAAACGGAAAGAGCTACACCAAATCTGTTGATATACCACTGAAATCTGTTGACATACCACTGAAAGCTTACAATGAGAGGAATGTAAAGAAAAAAAATCCCATTGAAATCCGATGAAATATAAAAACTCTCGGTGATCCATATGTTTGCAATTTTGGTCCAGTTGGGCCCCTCATAGCTTGGAAAGGAAACAAATAATCCAAAATCTTGTTGTGCAGCACTAGTTTATTTTTCATTAGGAATCCATTGCAAAAAACTCCATCAAAATCGGACAAAAAATAAAAAATTCAAATTTTTGAAAATCGCCCCTTTTGGGCCCCATTTATCTCTTGAATGGTACATGCCACATGAAATCCCTTGCATAATCCCGATTTGGAATTTTCTAAGGAAAACACTGAAAGAAACCCCATCAAAATCCGATAAATAATAAAGATTCTACAGTCAAATATGTGAAAACACCCAATTTAACCCTTTTTTAGCCCCTAATTCTGAAATGGGTGGGGCCAAAAACTAAAGGAAAAAAATGTTTCTCAAGAATGTTCAAAGAAACATCATACTAAAATTTGAAAACAATCCGTCTACTAGAACCAAAGTTATGCTGTCCACAGACACGAAAATACCTAATTTAACCCCTTTTCGGCCCCTTTTTTGCCTCTTTTTCAAAAACAGCTTGGGCAGGGAACGCGAAATTAAATCCCTGGCTAAAGCTTGTGCCAACAAACATCATACTAAAATTTGATAACAATCCATTCACTAGAACCAAAGTTATGCTGTCCACAGATGCCATAATACGACCATAATACGACCGCGAAATTTTTGCGGTCATATAAAAATGGCTTGGGTTACTGGTCTCATTTCCATGGAAATCGAGGTAAACATTGATCATTTTTGTGTTCCATGTTTGTGTTTATTTGAGGAAAAAACAAATCCTATATTCATTTCACTATTATATATTATGAGGTGCTGACAAATATGCTAACTGCATATCAATTCACAGCATTTCTTCTGTCATTTTTCCTCTAGCTCATAAATCTATATGCATGCTTTATATTTTAGTGTTCTCTTTAATATTTGTTCAAGTGGTTGCTTTTTGTGAAATTTAAGCTAGAAACTTGAGAATTTTGAAACCAAATTTTTTGCAAATTCCATTTTTGTTATTGAATCAATAAACTGATTTAGCGAGCACAGCAAAATGGTCAGGGGAACATATGAACAAGTGTAGACATATAGAAAGAATGGACAGATCAGAGGAATATCATGGTAAGTATGGACCTACATTGAGCATGGACAGATCAGGTGAATATAAGGATCAGTATGGACATACAGCCAACATTGAAAGATTAAGGTAAGTGTGGACAATCAGTCAGCATGGATAGATTATGGGAATATACATACAGTCAACATGGACAGATCAAGGGAACAAAAGAGCAAGTGTGAACAGTCAGTCAGCATAGACAGATTACCGGAATATCAGGGTTAGTGTTGACATAGAGTCAGCATGGATAGATCAGGGGAATTTCACTGCAATTGTTGACATAGAGTCAGAATGGATAGATTATGGGAATATCAGGGTAAGTGTGGACATACAGTTAGCATGGATAGATCAGGTGAGCTTCTGGGCAAGTGTGGACATACAGTTAGCATGGATAGACCAGGGGAACTTCTGGGCAAGTGTGGACATACATACAGTCAGCAGGGACAAATCTGGGAACATCAATGAATAATTAAGATAATGAGTCAGAATGAACAGTAAGAGGAATATCGGGGCAAGTGCGGACATACAGTCAGTATGGACAGATTCAGGAAAATAAAGGGCTTAAGTAAGTATATGGACAGATCAGGGGAACAACATGGCAAGTGTGGGCATACAGTCAGCAGAGACAGAGCAGCTGAATAACGATGGCCATACAGTCAGTATTGATGGATCAGGGGAATAAGTCTGGACATGTAGTCAGCATGGATGGATCAGGAGAATACGTTTGTACATAGTCAGCATGGATGAATCAGGGGAATAAGTTTGGACATACAGTCAGCATGGACAGATCAGGGGATTAAGTTTGGACATACAGTCAGCATGGATGGATCAGGGGAATCAGTTTGGACATACAGTCAGCATGGATGGATCAGGGAAATAACTGGACATACAGTCAGCATAGACAGATCAGGGGAATAACTGTGGACATACAGTCAGCATAGACATATCAGGGTAATAACTGTTGACATACAGTCAGCATGGACAGATCAGAGGAATAAGTTTGGACATACAGTCAGCATGGATGGATCAGGGGAATAAGCTTGGACATACAGTCAGCATGGATGTATCAGGGGAATAGGTTTAGACATACTGTCAGTATTGATGAATCAGGGGAATAACTGAGGACATACAGTCAGCATGGACAGATCAGGGGAATAAGTTTGGACATAAGTTTGGGCATACAGTCAGTATTGAGGGATCAGGGAAATAACTGTGGGCATACAGTCAGCATGGACAGATCAGGGAAATAACTGTGGGCATTCAGTCAGCAAGGATGGACCAAGCGAATAAGTTTGCACATACAGTCAGCATGGAAGGATCAAGGGAATAACTGTGGACACACAGTTGGCATGGAAGGATCAGGGGAATAACTGTGGACATACAGTCAGCATGGACAGATTAGGAGAACTGCATCACAAATTTGGACATTACAGTCAGCATTGTCAGATCAGGAGAATAGGTGTGGACATACAGTCAGTAAAGCATGGACAGATTATGGGAATATCAGGGCAAATGCTGACATACAGTCAGCATTGATAGATCAGGGGAATTTCACTGCAAGTGTGGACAAACAGTCAGCATGGATAGATCAGGGGAATTTCACTACAAGTGTGGACATACAGTTAGCATGGATAGATTATGGGAATATCAGGGTAAGTGTGGAAATACAGTTAGCATGAATAGATCAGGTGAACTTCTGGGCAAGTGTGGACATACAGTCAGCAGGGACAAATCTGGAAATATTGGCGATTAATTAATGTCAGAAGTCAGAATATACAGCAAGAGGAATATCGGGGCAAGTGCGAACATACAGTGCTTAAGTGTGGACATAGAGTAAGTATATGGACAGATCAGGGGAACAACATGGCAAGTGTGGACATACAGTCAGCAGGGACAGATCATCTGAATAAAGGTGGCCATACAGTCAGTATTGATGGATCAGGGGGATAAGTTTGTACATACAGTCAACATGGATGGATCATCGGAATATGTTTGTACCTACAGTCAGCATGGATGGATCAGGGAAATAAGTTTGGACATACAGTCAGCATGGACTGATCAGGGGAATAAGTTTGGACATATAGTCAGCATGGATGGATAAGAGGAATAACTGTGGACATACAGTCAGCATAGACAGATCAGGGGAATAACTGTGGACATACAGTCAGTATAGACAAATCAGGGAATAACTGTTGACATACAGTCAGCATGGACTGATCAGGGAAATAAGTTTGGACATACAGTCAGTCAGCATGGACAGATCAGGGGAATAAGTTTGGACATACCGTCAGCATGGATGGATCAGGGAAATAAGTTTGGACATACAGTCAGCATGGATGGGTCCTGGAAATAAGTTTGGGCATACAGTCAGTATTGACAGATCAGGGAAATAAATGTGGACATACAGTCAGCATGGACAGATCAGGGAAATAACTGTGGACATTTGATATCTAAACATAATGCGACTCGCAAACAGCTTATTATTTGGGGCATTTCTCCCCCTCGCTTTTATGGAAACGTTGTTAAAAAATGTCAAAACTGATAAAATATCCAGAAAAAGTAGGACGTAACTTACATTCTTTACTTAATAAGGGATATTGACCCGATATTCTTCATGATTCAGTTAAATTGGCTTTGGAATCAAATGACCTGAAAATTTTACATTTATACTGGCCTCTCACTGATACTGCCGATGTCTACTGAAATCAATAATGATTCTTAACCAAACCCTTCGAAAAGTTTTTAATTTGATTATTAATCTGTAGTGCCACAGTGTTTTACCAGCAGACTAGGCTCCTTGAGCTAGCCGGCAGTTTAGTGGCGAGCACTCCTTGACCCATCTTTTTAAATTATGTTTTTGTTTTCATCTTTCCCTTTTCAAGATTGTGGTCCTGGGGTTAGTGGTCTACCTATATTGGGTTTTATTTGTATGTTTATTATACTGTAGGGAAATGGGATAGAGAAAGGGGAGGTTTGGGTACCAATAAACTGGTTTAACCCTACTGCTAGCTGTTGCTAGTGCTCATACCAAGTCCAGCTATCCCGAGGTCCTATCATTGTCTATGTTTGTCTTTTGTCATTTTATTGTTTTTCTTGTGCAGATCCCTGGTGGATTGTGGAGTGTGATTGTAATGTTCGGCCATTGTAAGTGTTTCCTGTTATCTTTTCTTCATCAATACAGTCAGCAAGGATGGATCAAGGGAACAAGTTTGCACATACAGTCAGCATGGACGGATCAGGGGAATAACTGTGTACATGTAGTCAGCATGGACAGATCAGGGGAATAACTGTGTACATGTAGTCAGCATGGACAGATCAGGGGAATAACTGTGGACACATAGTCAGCATGGACGGATCAGGGGAATAACTGTGGACATACAGTCAGCATGGGCAGATTAGGGGAACAGCAGCACAAATTTGGACATAACAGTCAGCATTGTAGGATCAGAATAGGTGTGGACATACAGTCAGTAAAGTTGTTTACCAGACATAATCTGTCAAACGCCCTAGGAGCAAATTATGGGCGAAAACGAATTTTCGCAATATCCAATAATTGAAGAAATCTCTAAGGCCATTTGGACTAGAAAGTTGAAACTCGGATATCGACTCACATATTATGTAGCAACTTCACAGAGGGTGTCGGAATTTTGGTATGACCCCTCAGGGCATGGCCTCTAGGGGGTCCAAAAAACGAAAAAATCGATTCCGCTGGAACTCTCTTACACCTTAAATCGCAGAAACCTTGTAATAAGGGTATAAGTAACACTATAAAAGTTGTCTGTGCCAAAAGGTTTCGGAATTTCGAAATTTGCCCTCAGGGTGGAAAAATGAGCGAAAATGTATTTCGAGATATCCACTAATAAGTGAAATCTTCTGAAGTATTCATGTTTGGAAGCTGAAACTTTGTATGCAAGTTCAATTATATGCATCTCATTTACTGATGATAGTGGACTTTTGGTATGACCCCCTGGGGGCATGCCCTTAAGGGACAAAAAATGTTAAACAATCAGTACTCATCAGAACAACTGGAATTCTATGTATAATTTTGATTTTGTGGTTTATATTTTCATGAGGAATTATTGGAATTGCTCTTTGAATCCGTTCTAAGCTTTTAGAATTTAGACCCCGGTGCCAAATTTGGTAAATTTCCTGAAAATTTCAAAGACTAATATTTTTTGAAATTCCAACATGAAGTTTTATAATTAAGCAACTTTTTAATGTCATCAGGTAGTATGAACACTAGGATTTCAAAAATATGATTCTAATTTTGGTAAATTTCCTGAAACTCTCAAAGACCAATTACTTTTTGGAATTTTACCTAGCAACCATATCTTTTTTATGCCTTATAGATTTAATGATCATTTTCAATGGTAAGATTGCAAAAAACCTTGATTCTAATTTTGGTCAAGTTCCTGAAACTCTCATAGACCCATTATTTTTTTGAATTCTACCTAGCAACTGTATCTTTTTCTATTATTTAGAGTTATAATGATGAATTTCAACTGTCAGGTTGCAAAAATCTTTGATTCTAATTTTGGTAAATTTCCTGAAACTCTCAAAGACCCATTATTTTTGGGAATTTTACCTAGCAACCATATGTTTTTTGATGCCTTTTAGATTTAATGATGATTTTCAATAGTCAGATAGCAAAAAACTTTGATTCTAATTTTGGTAAAGTTCCTGAAACTCTCAAAGACCCATTATTTTTTTGGAATTTTACCTAGCAACCATATCTTTTTTTATGCCTTATAGTTTCAATGATGATTTTCAATGGTCAGATTGCAAAAATCTTTGCTTCTAAATTTGGTAAATTTCCTGAAACACTCAAAGACCTACTATTTTTGGAATTCTACCTAGCAACCATATCTTTTTTGATGCCTTATAGTTTCAAGGATGATTTTTAATAGTCAGATTTCAAAAATCTTCCATTTTAAAATTTGGTAGATTTCCTGAAACTCTCAAAGACCAACTATTTTTTTGAATTCTACCAAGCAACCATCTTTTTCAATTCCTTACAGTAGTGAAGATCATTTTCAATAATCAGAATGCAAAAAAACTGATTCTAATTTTGGTAAATTTTCTGAGACTCTCAAAAATCAATTTCTTTTTTAATTTTACCCAGCAACCATATCTTTTTTGATGCCTTATAGTATCAGTGCTCATTTTCCATAGTAAGATTGCAAAATTTTTTGATTTTAAGTTTGGTAAATTTCCTGATACACTCAAAGACCCATTACTTTTTGGAATTCTACCTAGCAACCATATCTTTTTCAATTCCTTACAGTAAAAATGATGATTTTCAACAGTCAGGTTGCAAAAATCTTTGATTCTTATTTTGATAATTTCCTGAAATTCTCAGAAACCTGTACTTTTTGAAATTCTACCTAGCAACCTTATCTTTTTGGTGTTTAACAGTTACAATGATTAATTTAGTTTCAAACACACTTGTCTTTTTATACAAGGGGAGGGGTCCAAAAAGGGGGAGTGGGGGGATCGCAATCTTTGATTGGCTGTGTTTCATTTTGACTGAAATGAAGATCATATGATATGTACAAAAATGGTCAAAAAATAAAAATAACAAAAGTTGTAATATACTTCACCTAACATATGTAATGCTCTTCCTATGTTGTAGTAAGGTTCTTGTGTTTCACCTCTCAGTTCTAAATAATGATTTAAAAAAGCCAGTCCCTGAAAATAAATATAACTTTAATATACTGTAAACTGACTTGATTTTGTGGATTCTTTGTTTCATGTTTTGTCTGTCCTGGGGGATTATGCAGCAACAAATTTTCACAATCCTATCAAATATGAAAGCAATCTGTCAAGTTTTTTAAGGGAGTGCACTTTTTTGTTGTTGCTATTTTTTCACCTAAAAATAATCTAAACTCTAAACTAGCACAACATGAGTTGTCAAAAGACAACATATCTAGGGGATTAGAGTGACCTCAATGCACAAAAAATGTGAAAATTATACAGTTTCATAATTGTAATGTTTTAAAACCAAAGGCTCAGAGACTGAGCCTATATCGCTCACCTGACAAAATAGTTTTATGCCATGCATGACCAAAAAGGATGTTTTTTTTCACCAAATGGGGTCAAATGTTTAGCTACAACGTTTTTTGTCTGATCCTATTGAAATGAATAATTTTTGCAAAGGACCTTCTATACATATAGTTAAATTTGCTTGATTAGTTTCAGAGATGATGATTAAAAGGACAGTTATCTCATACCTTGCTCAAATGTTAAACTATGTTGTGCACTGGAAGCCATGTTTTTTATGGGATCAAAATGAAATGAGCAATTTTTGTAAAGTACCTTCCGTACATCATTCCTGTAAAGATTGGTTGAATTTGCTTCAGAGGTATCAGAGGAGAAAATGAACATGTGATTTTCCCGTAGGGTCTAATGTTAAACTATGTTCTGTGATGGTGGCCATGTTTTCGGCAATCTATGTGAAGAACCTTCCATACACCATTCCTGTAAAGTTTAGTTCAATTTGCTTTAGTAGCTTCAGAGGAGATAGCAAATATATGCTTTACCCATAGGGTCCCATGTTAAACTATGTTCTGTGCTGACAGCCATGTTTTTTAGCCAATTGGAAAAATTTCGGCAATCTATATAAAGGACCTTCCATACATCATTCCTGAAAAGTTTGGTTCAATTTGCTTCAGTAGCTTCAGAGGAGATAGCAAATATATGCTTTACCCAAAGGGTCCCATGTTAAATTATGTTCTGCGCTGGCAGCCATGTTTTTTGGCGTATCGGAAAAATTTAGGTAATCTAAGTAAAGGACCTTCCATACATCATTCCTCTAAAGTTTGGTTCAATTTGCTTCAGTAACTTCAGAGGAGTTATCCAATATATTCTTTTTTTCCATAGGGTCCAATGTTAAACTATGCCCTGTGCTTGCGGCCATGTTTTTGGCAGATCAGAAAAATTTTGGCAAACTAAGTAAAGAACCTTCAATACATCATTCCTCCAAATTTTGATTCAATTTGCTTCAGTAGCTTCAGAGGAGATAGCAAATATATGCTTTTCCCATAGGGTCTCATGTAAAACTATGTTCTGCGCTGGCAATCTCCGAAACAGAGGTGCATAGCTCTTCCTACGTCAGATTATCACCTCTGCCACACCTTGTCCTCCATATTGGATTTACCACGCCCTTAAACAGTGACGTCGTACACATCCTGACGTATTTCACACTGTGACGTCATGACAATTGGCCATTTTGAGAGAAATCTCTCCTTCCGGTGTGGCAGAGGTGATATCTGACGTAGAAAGAGCTATGCACCTCTGTTTCGGAGATTGCTGTGCTGGCAGCCATGTTTTTAAGTAGATCACAAAAATTTCGCCAAACTAAGTAAAGAACCTTCCATACATCATTCCTCCAAAGTTTTATTCAATTTGCTTCTGTAGCTTCAGAGGAGATAGCAAATATATGCTTTCCCCATAGGGTCCCATGTTAAACTATGTTCTGCGCTGGCGGCTATGTTTTTTAGCCGATTGCAAAAATTTCGGCAATCTATATAAAGGACCTTCTATACATTATTCCTGTAAAGTTTGGTTCAATTTGCTTCAGTAGCTTCAGAGGAGATAGCAAATATATGCTTTTCCCATAGGCTCCCATGTTAAACTATGTTCTGCGCTTGCAGCCATGTTTTTTGGCCGATCAGAAAAATTTCGGTAATCTAAGTAAATCAACTTCCATACATCATTCCTGTAAAGCTTGGTTCAGTTTTGTTCAGTTGTTTCAGAAGAGATAGCTAAAATGTGCATTTTTCCACAGGGTCCAATGTTAAAACTATTTTCGGCCCTGGTAGCCATGTTTTTTGCCTGATCTTTTCGGCAATCTTTGTAAAGGACCTACCATATATCATTCCTGTGAAGTTTGGTTTAAATTGGTACAGTGGTTTCAGAGGAGATAGTCAAAATATGAAAAGTTTACGGACGACAACAACGGACGACGGACGACAGACGACGGACGACAGACGAGGGACGCCAAGTGATGGCAAAAGCTCACATGGCCTTTGGCCAGGTGAGCTAAAAATTCAAATGTTATATAAAAAATTACATACACAAGGTAGACCCTAATAGATGTCTTGCCCGCCCCTGCTTGGCATCTGAATTGATGTTTTAAACAATAACTGACCTAATCAGAACAAGAGGCTCTCAAGAGTCTGTATCGCTCACCTGGACCATGGCCAATACATAACTTCAAATCAACTTATATGTTAAAGGGTCTCATTTTCAAACTATGTAAATAAACATTTATGTTATATGATCCAACTTTAATTTAACTATTTTCCCTATTGCATGCCATCTTGGATAAGGGATGGATCTGCAGGACACAATTTTAAAGAAAATTAAGTATTGTGCCAAAGTTTATTTCCAACTGGCCAAATAGTTTTAAAGAAGAAGATCTTTGAATGTACTCCTATATTAAACTATGTTTCCCATTGGTAGCCATAAGGTGCAGACTTGAAGGACATCTGTTTTGAAGGGGACCATCTAAGATACATTGTGACTAGCCAAGTTGTTTCTGATAAAAAATTCTTTGTATGCTCTTTCCATACAGTTGAGTAATAAATAAAGTTCCCCGCAGATGGCCATGTTGGATGACATTTAGGCATAAAAGTCACAATACATATATATATTATAGTCAGCTCCTCGTAAGCATCATTAATGCCAAGTTCTGTTCAAATCCATTCAGTGGTTTTCAAGATTTTATTTACTAATATTTTTAACATTAAGCAGTCTATGAAGCTGATAAACTACTTCAACATTCATGTCAGCAGATGTCATTGTGATTACACACTAAACTCCCAATATGTTTATATAGGAAAATCATTATGACATGAAATAAGGTTAAGATTAAGAAAGTATTTTTGCAAAAAATTGCAGAAATTTGCACAAAAACACTGTTTTTTCTCTTAATTATGGAAGAAATAATTTTTTAAATGAAGTGATAGAAGGGAATTTCTCTAAAGCTTAAAAGAGAAAAGTTAACCAAAGAAGATTTGAACACAGAATTTAAAGGGAAATAACCCATAACCATATGGCATTGGAGGAAAAAAAATTGGTGAAAAATGGCCAATAAATCATACACAGGCCTTTGGATTTTCTTCAAAATTTCAGAGTATGTAGATCTTGATATGCTGAACATTTTTTTAAATTTACACTTCACCTCAATCTGTTACAGTTTTTGAAATTGACGACTTTCGAGTTTCCGCAGTTACCTCCCCTGAATAAAAATAAGCGGCTATCGAGGATTATTTTTAACATAGAATATAACGGGAGGGTTGTAGAAAAAATAATATAACTTCGGTTTGGAGAAAGTCTAGGTCAAATCTTTTGGATATGATGTTGATACAGCCTCGGGGTATAATCTAACATCCTCTCCATGACGCTCACCTTTACAGGTAAGCTACAGGTAAATGTTAATTGCACTTGGAAATAATAGGATGTGACGGTGACTTAATAAACATCTGTTCGAAAGCCACAAAAAGTAGTAAATAATAAGTCAAGGGTTAATATTATACAAACTATGAAAATATGAGAATGTCCAGAAAATAAAAATAATATAAAACCAATAAGGGAATACACAACAAAACGGTGAGGGAAAGGGGCACCAAAAAGGACGAATAGACTATTATT
>MJUU01023836.1:468-25299 GCA_002080025.1 Modiolus philippinarum
CCTGATTTATAAAATCACTATTCGTATTATAACTATCCATTATTATTATTTTTTCCTCTGCCTGAAATAACATACCGTAAAAAAATTAGTCTATTATACCGCTTAATAGTAAACACAAATACAAAAATATATGTCGTTGTTTACCTAACGATGTACGTTGTAATTATGAATGGTATTTGTATTTTACAATAGAAGATTGATCTTGTTGTGAACAAATATAGTCGTCAAAAATTACGATTTTTTGTTTGTCACCGGCACTGCCGTCAGATACTTCGTCCTTCAACTTTATCATTAGATAGTTGTAATAAATCTTCCAGAGACACACCTAGTTTTTCCGCTATTTCCTCGAATCTTCGAATTAGTCCTTATAGTAATGTTGTTCTAAGTTCTTTGCGTAAAGAATAATTTTGTCGTAATACAATAAGGGTTTAAATAAAAGGTGCATTAGCAAATTTGTCTTGCCCGACCCAGATGGCCCCACGGTGAGTAAGCGGAAAAAATCACTCGGCATATTATTCGTATTAGACTTTTCGGAAAAATATACGGGAATCGTTGTCATTTTTATAACCCGAATATTTATTAGATAAAAAAACCATGAGTGTATTTCAGGTAGGAGGGTGCATAACCGTTGTGGTAAGTAATAATGTTTGACTTTTATCATAAAAATCAGGTAAAAAAAATGCTTGCATATGATTTGACCAATCTAAAAAAAATAAAAACAAAGCTGTATGGTTTTTACGAAATACTTGATATTCAAGGGGAAATCGTATATTTATATTATCCTTTTAACAATATATTCGTTATAGAGAGAGTAACTGGTGACGACCTGTCAGACTTACTAGAAATATATAGGAATCAAAAGTATAGAACCAGAGATACACGTCAGTGTTACGTATAACCCGTGTCATGTACCAAGTCTTTGTTTTACTTATGAGATGCTTAAACCGCAAGCAACGTAAAAAATGTGAGTAAACTAAGACCTCATTAAAAATCTAGCCCGTTTTACCCGTCTCAACTGTAGTGAATAACAAATCTTACATGTTTGTTTATTCTCGTTAGTCCCGTAGATAGTAGTTGATATGGGAAAAAGTCGCAGGTTTTCAAAAAACGTTTTTTGAAAACCTGCGGCTTTTTCCCATATTAACTACTTATCACATAACCTTGAATTTCAAATACTCGATAGATTTGACCATAAGCAAGCTCTGTGCAAAACAACAATTGAATCCCATTTACAGTTTCAGAAAAAATTGAACGAAAAATGCCATATGTTGTACAACAATGAAGAACTATGACATATCGGCAAACAGGAACTGCTTAAGATGCAACCTTGAAATCGGAATACACGATAGATTGGACCATAAGGAAGCTCTGTGCAAAACAAAAATTGAATCCCACTTACAGTTTTAGAAAAAATTGTGACGAAAAATTCCATTTATTGTACAACTATGACGTATCAGCAAACAGAAAATGCTTACTGCTTAACCTTGAAATCCGAATACACGATAGATTGGACCATAAGGAAGCTCTGCGCAAAACAACAATTGAATCCCACTTACAGTTTCAGGAAAAAATTGTGACGAAAAATTCCATATATTGTACAACATTGAAAAACAATGACGTCTCGGCAAACAGGAAGTGCTTATGGCGTAACCTTGAAATCTTGAAATCAAAATACACGATAGATTGGAACATAAGGAAGTTCTGTGCAAAACAACAATTGAATCCCACATACAGTTTCAGAAAAAATTGTGACGAAAAATTCCATATATTGTACAACAATGAAAAACAATGACGTCTCGGCAAACAGGAAGTGCTTACGGCGTAACCTTGAAATCCGAATACACAATAGATTGGACCATTAGGAAGCTCTGTGCATTACAACAATTGAATCTCTCTTATAGTTTAAGAAAAAATTGTGACGAAAAATTCTATATATTGTACAACAATGAAAAACAATGACGTCTCGGCAAACAGGAAGTGCTTATGATGTAACCTTGAAATCAGAATGCACGATAGATTGGATCATAAGGAAGCTCTGTGCAAAACAACAATTGAATCCCACTTACAGTTTCAGAAAAAATTGTGACGAAAAATTCCATATATTGTACAACATTGAAAAACAATGACGTCTCCGCAAACAGGAAGTGCCAATGGCCTAACCTTGAAATCCGAATACACGATAGATTGGACCATAAGGAAGCTCTGTGCAATACAACAATTGAATCCCACTTACAGTTTCAGAAAAAATTGTGACGAAAAATTCCATATATTGTACAACTATGAAAAACAATGACGCCTTGGCAGACAGGAAGTGCTTACGGCGTAACCTTGAAATCCGAATACACGATAGATTGGACCATAAGGAAAATCTGTGCATAACAACAATTGAGTCCCTCTTACAGATTCAGAAAAAAGTGTGACGAAAAATTCCATATGCTGTACAGCAATAAAAAAAACAATAAAGTCTCGGCAAACAGGAAGTACTTATGCGGTAACCTTGAAATCTGTATATACCCATCAGACCATCATGAGAAAGCTTTTGCCATAATATGATTTCATTCTGTAAAGTAGTTGCTGAGAAAAGTGTGGGTACGGACTGACGAACGGACGAACGAACGAACGAACAGAGGTAAACCAGTATACCCCCACTACTATGTAGCGGGGGTATAAAAACATTAAACAACTTTGTAAGTAGGACGAGATTGAGGAACACTGCAAATGAGGGTTATAACAAAATTACCTAGAACAATCGACAAGAGCAAAAATCGATAGGGCACAGATAAAGCAAGCAGAAAATTATTCTTTGAAGGAAAAAATTGTTGATGGACAGACGGCCTAAGTGAAAACTATAGGGCACCCGCATCACTCTATACGGGTCCTAATGAATCAGTTTCAAACTACTAAACAATCTGCAGCTGAAACTATCTTTGAAAACGCATATTGGTGTTGTTAAGCCAAACACAAACTAAGTCCGAATCATTCATGTATATGTATGCTAAAGAACGAACGAACAGAGGTAAACCAGTATACCCCCACTACTATGTAGCGGGGGTATAAAAACATTAAACAACTTTGTAAGTAGGACGAGATTGAGGAACACTGCAAATGAGGGTTATAACAAAATTACCTAGCACAATCGACAAGAGCAAAAATCGATAGGGCACAGATAAAGCAAGCAGAAAATTATTCTTTGAAGGAAAAAATTGTTGATGGACAGACGGCCTAAGTGAAAACTATAGGGCACCCGCATCACTCTATACGGGTCCTAATGAATCAGTTTCAAACTACTAAACAATCTGCAGCTGAAACTATCTTTGAAAACGCATATTGGTGTTGTTAAGCCAAACACAAACTAAGTCCGAATCATTCATGTATATGTATGCTAAAGTGACCTAATTTTTATCAGGGACCTCTTGACTACCCAAGACCCATCCAATGACAAAATTATTCCTTTACCTGCTCTAGTATCTGGACTAGAACACAAACTTTAACATGACCCTCTCGTGCATGAAATGTAGGTCAAAGTGACCAAATTTTTATCAGGAACCTCATGACTATCCAAGACGCATCCACTGACAAAATATTATTCCTAAACCTGCTACAATATCTCAAATCTGGACTTAGCATTAACTTTAACCTTAATCACCTATGCATGAAAAGTAGGTCAAGGTGACAAAATTTTTATCAGGAACATCTTGACTATCCAACATGCATTCACTGACAAAATATTATTCCTCTACCTACTCTAGTATCTTAGATCTGAACTGAACAAAAACATTTATTCAAGTCACTCATGAATGAAATGTAGGTCAGTGACTTGATTTTTATCAGGAACCTATGGACTATCCAAGACGCATCCACTGAAAAAAATACTATTTCTCTTTCATACTCTAATATCTCAGATCTGGACTTCAACAAAAACTTAACCCGAGTCACCTGTGCATGAAATTAGGTCAAAATTGTGTACCAGCATCAAGAACAATCAAAGAGGCATATGTGGATAAAAGCTCTTTTATCTTTGTTTTGTAGTTCAAAAGTTAGATAGACTTACTTTATTAAGGACGAACGGATGAACGGGTGAATCGCTATATCCTCTCTCCAACTTTCTTGTGCGTTTAAATAAAAGTCCAGGCAACTAAAAATTTTGACAATATCTATTAGTTCAAGGGCCATAATTCTGAAAATTGTAAGAGGAAACAAGAGGCTCTCAAGAGCCTGTATCGCTCACCTGGGTCATGGCTGACATAGAGAGATTAATGGTATTTCTTATAAGGTCCAGTGTTTAAGTTATGTTCACTTCTAGAAGCAACCTTTGATTGGATTTTAAAATTTAGCAGAATGTATTTTTTTCCAATATTTCAGTTATCTTGTTTGGTGTCAATGGCAACTGAAAGCTCCATCATCCATTAACACCCATATCAGACCCCCATTCAAAAAATTTGGGCAAGGGTTCCCCTTATAATCTATATAATACAAATTGCTGAAATTGAATACTTTTTGAGTCCCCTTTTAAAAAATGGGCAGAGGTTGCCCTCAAAATCTAGTTTATACATATTGCTGAAACAGTAAATAAAATATCTAGCGGTATTTTTTTTTCTAAATTTCAGTTTTCTTGTCTGGTTTCCATGGCAACTAAGAGCTTCTACATCCATTACAACCTATATCGGACCACAATTTAAAAAAATGGGCAGGGGTTCCCCTTATATTCAAAGTAATACATATTGCTGAAATCAAAGCATTCAGAGACCCCTTTAAGATAAAGAAAAGTGGTAAAGATTGTCTTTATAAATTGTTGTAATTATAACATGTTTCAAAAGAGAATTAAGTTTATAACCCTTAGTTAATTATCTCCCTTTTTAAAATTTTCACTTTTCATTATATCTATCTTTAGATTATAGACACTCCTAAAAAAGTGTGTCGATGTACATAATTAGAACTATTTGATATATATATTACAAGTTCTAGTAATAAAAAGAATATTTCTGTATGAACAATAAAACTTGTGTAGCTATTTTTTGTTATTTAATCATTTTAGGCTTGAATCTGTTTCACATTTAACCGAAGGTGTACCCTACTGGCCGCCACCTTTACTGTAAGGACATAAGGACCTTTCTTGGACAGGACCATCTAACCACAATTGTGATAAAGTTTGGCTCTATAATTGCATTTGACTAGTAGTTTCTGAGCAGATATTTGAATTTATTTTCCATAGTGTCCAATTTAAACTATATTCCCCGCTGGCGGCCATCTTAGATGAGGTATGGACTTGTCGAATACCTTTTTTGAAAGGGATCATCTAAGGACTATTGTGATTAAGTTTGGTTCGAATTGGACTAGAAGTTTCTGAGAAGAAAATCTTTGAATGTTGTTTTCCCATAGGGTCCAAAGTTAAAACTATGTTCCCCGCTGGCGGCCACCTTGGATGAGTTATGGACCTGTCGGATACCTTTTTAGGTCTCACTAACCACTTCCGGGTCAATTGGCCCCTCAGTCAAAAAGTTCCTAAAGAACCAAAATTTGAAAATATGATGTTTCAAGTCATAAATAGTATATTTTAATGGTGAGAACATCATAAAAGGGCTTAAATGAAAGCTCATAGCTTATAATTATGGGAACAAGTGTCATATTTGAAGAAAGTGTATGAATATTGTGTTTACACCTGAGTGAAATATGCATTAGTCATGGTGGGGCAGCACATGTCATCAAAAATGTAAATATTTCATATTTTTATTCGTTGCAATTTTGTGAGAAAACTAAACGGTGACCCCCATATTTTTACAACAGGTTTGGATTCCTTAGATAAAATGCTTCGAAATGATATATGACATGAGACTCGCGTTAACCGTATATGTTGAGGGCAAAACTTTGAAATTGCCTGTTTTTGCCTTGAAGTGAATGGCAACGTTATAACCGGTTATTGAGACCTTAGGAAGGGACCATCTAAGGACCATTGTGACTAAGCTTGGTCCTAATTGGACTAGTAGTTTCTGAGAAAAATATCTTTGAAGGTGTTTTCCCATAGGGTCCAGTGTAAAAACTATGTTCTCCGCTGGCAGCCATCTTAGATGAGGTAGGGACCTGTCGGATACCTTTTTGGGAAGGGACCATCCAAGGACCATTATGACTACGTTTGGTTCAAATCGGACTAGTAGTTTCTGAGATCTTTGAATGTGTTTTCCATAGGGTCAAATGTTAAAACTATGCTCCCCGCTGGCGGCCATCTTGGATGAGATACTGACCTTCCGGATACCTTTTTTGGAAGGGACCATCTAAGGACCATTGTGGCTAAGTTTTTTTTCTAATTGGAGAAGTAGTTTCTGAGAAGATCTTTGAATACATTTTCCCATAGGTCTAATGTTAAAACTATGTTCCCCGCTGGCGGCCATCTTGGATGAGGTACGGACCTGTCGGATACCTTTTTGGGAAGGGACCATCTAAGGACAATTGTGACGTTTGGTTCAAATTGGCCCAGTGGTTTCAGAGGAGAAGATCTTTGAATGTGTTTTCCATAGGGTCAAATGTTAAAACTATGTTCCCCGCTGGCGGCCATCTTGGATGAGGTACGGACCTGCCGGATACCTTTTTCGGAAGGAACCATCTAAGGACCATTGTGACTAAGTTTGGTTCTAATTGGACTAGCAGTTTCTGAGAAGATCTTTGAATGTGTTTTCCTATAGGGTCCAATGTTAAAACTATGTTCCCCGCTGGCGGCCATCTTGGATGAGGTAGGGACCTGCCGAATACAGTTTTTAAAGGGGACTACCAAAGGACTATTGTGACCAAATTTGGTTTCAATTGGCCCAGTGGTTTCAGAGGAGAAGTTCTTTGAATGAAAAGTTTACGACGGACGACGGACGCCAAGTGATGACAAAAGCTCACCCTTGCATAGCCAGGTTAGCTAAAACTGAATTTCTAACCTTAATTTGTAAAGCTATATACAACATATCAAATCGGTACTTCAAAAAATCTTTTCAAAAATGTCCTTTCAAAAATTTTGGGAAAAAAATTTTTGGGAGTTCAAGGGTCATAACTTAGACAAAGTAAATAATGATCAGCATACCAATTTGGCTGCAAATGCAGTCTTCCTGGTACCAAATCTTTTAACTTATGCTATGTATATGGGTGTGGGAAAAACTGAAATTAAATACATTACAAGAGAAGGGGCAGTCGGAAAAGACAGCTAATCTCCTCGCCCGTTTATTGAATGTTTGTCTAGTAATATAAGCACTCAAGGAAGTTGTACTATTCAAGATCTGGCTTGTTACTTAAATCAGAGCCATTCATGCAAGAAATGTTGTGACCTTATTTCAATCAGGAGCCTCATAACTAAAGCATATATGCATCTACTGATGAAAGATTAATCTTCTGAAAGTTGTAGTATCTAAAATCCAGACTGTAACACAAACTTTATCCGAAGTCACTCATACATGAAATGTAGGTCAAAGTGACCTTATTTTTATCTGGAGCTTTGTAACTTTACAAGATGCATCTACATACAAAATATTATTCCTCTACAAGTTGTAGTATCCCAGATCTGGACTCTTACAAAAACTTTAACCTAAGTCACTCATGTATGAAATGTAGGTCAAAGTGACATAATGCTTATCTGAGGCTTCCTAACATTATAAGATGCATCTACATATAAAATATTATTCCTCTACAAGTTGTAATATCCCAGATCTGGACTCTTATAAAAAATTTTAACATAAGTCACTCATGTATGAAATGTAGGTCAAAATGACCTAATTTTTTATCTGGAGCTTCATAACTTTACAAGACGCATCTACATACAAAATATTATTCTTCTACGACTTGTAGTATCCCAGATCTGGACTCTTACAAAAACTTTAATCTAAGTCACTCATGCATGAAATGTAGGTCAAAGTGACCTAATTTTTACCTGGAACTTCGTTACTTGCCAAGACGCATCTACATACAAAATATTATTCCTCTACGAGTTGTAGTATCCCAGATCTGGACTCTTACAAAAACTTTAACCCAAGTCACTCATGCATGAAATGTAGGTCAAATACACCTATTCTATTTATCATCCTTCCCCATGGTTATATCAGCCTGCAGAGCCTTTCCACAAAAGCCGTATCTGGTTGACCCGGATATATCAGAGATTGACCTGGATATATCAAGGGATTCTCCCAAAGTTTCAAAGGCAATAACTTTTTTTCAAGGTTTCAAACGAAATCAAATTTGTAAAAATAAACATCTATTTCATTTGCTCTTTCCGATTAGGTATCCAGAACAGAATCATGATTACACAAATAGATAAACTACTGTGAATTCATTTAATTACGTGGGTACCAATTTTCGTGGGTAGAGAAAAAAAGACATTTCGTGGTGTACGTAAATTCGTGGATTACCACTTGTTCCAAAAAAAAAAATAATTTAAATTCATAAAATAAAGATTGTAAAATCCATGGCTTCAGTACCTTCAGTATTGATGTGAAAACACCAAAATTCAGAACTGTACCTGTAATTAAAGTGTCACCTGTAATTAACAATTCATAGTAATGTGTAGATATTTTGTAATTAGGTAACCATCTGACATAACCTTACTCCATTCGTTATTTATAAATAGACACCTGTATTGATTGCAAAATAAACATGTCTTTTTAAGTAGAACATAATTAAAACTTTAAAAGTTTAATTAATAATTGATTTTATATGATATAAAAACAGAATTGAGATGGTTCTTGTCCAAACTTCTTAACTGTAAATCAACACTTAAGCGTAATTGATACCGCTAATTTGTTAACTGGGAAACACCTGGAAATAAAGCATTTTAACTTATTTTGCTGCTATTAAAGGTTCAAGAGAATGCATATTTACTTATTGTTGGATATGTCAGTTAGTTTGGGGCTCAGGTACAAGTGCAAGGTTTATGGCCTTCGTTGATCAGGTCCTTCATTATGTTCATTCATTTGTGTTTGAAACTTGCACAAGAAAATCACATTTCGTTGAGTATTTGAATTCGTGGTTTGGGGACACCCACGAAAACCACGAAAATTGGTACCCCACGAAAAATAAAGGGCTACGCCAAGCGCAGCATGATACGACCGCAGCATGTCGACCACTGAAATTTCAACAAAAGTAGTTTAATGTGAATGTGGACACAGTAAAGAGCTTGACACAATAATTAGATGGACACAAAAAGAAGCTAGACACAGTTATTAGCTAGAAACAAAATAGGGAAAAAACCCTTTTGATTACTTACTGATAAAAAACCGTCAGAGCTATGCAAAATATGTACTATCAACTAAAACTTTACATCCATAGAAATTCAAAGAAAAAATCCATCGAAATCTGATGAAAAATAAAGATATGACACATTTAGAAAAATTGCAATTTTGGCCCCTTTGACCCCTTGTAGCTCCGAAACAGTAAGAGCTACAAAAAATCTGTTGACATATTACTGAAAGCTTATATCAAGAGGAATCCAAAGAAAAAAATCCCATCGAAATCCGATGAAAAATAAAGATTTGACATATTTAGAAAAATTGCATTTTTGGCCCCTTTGACCCCTTGTAGCTCAGAAACGGTAAGACCTACAAAAAATCCGTTGCATACTACTGAAAGCTTAGCTCAAGAGGAATCCAAAGAAAAAAATCCCATCGAAATCCGATGAAAAATAAAGATTCCACATATTTAGAAAATTTGCATTTTTGGCCCCTTTGACCCCTTATAGCTCGGAAACGGTAAGACCCACAAAAAATTCGTTGACATACCACTGAAAGCTTAGATCAAGAGGAATCCAAAGAAAAAAATCTCATTGAAATCCGATGAAAAATAAAAATTCTACATAATCTGCAAATTCGCAATTTTGGCCCCGTTCGGCCCCTCATAGCTGGGAAAGGAAACAAGTTACCAAAAATCTAATTGATGAGTGCTATATTAATTTTTCGCAAGGAATCCATTGAAAAAAACTGCATCAAAATCGGACTTAAAATAAAAAAAAAAATTTTTTGAGATTTGCCCCTGTTGGGCCCCATTTATCTCGTGAGTGGTACATGCTACGTGAAATCCGTTGGCATACTCCAGATTGGAAATTTCCTCAGGAGCACACTGAAACAAACCCCAAAATCCAATAAATAATAAAGATTCTACAGTCAAATATGTGAAAACACCTCATTTAACCCTTTTTTGGCCCCTAATTCTGAAATGGGTGGGGCAAAAACCTAAAGGAAAAAACGTTTCTCAAGAATGTTCAAAGAAACATCATACTAAGATTTGAAAACAATCTATCCACTAGAACCCAAGTTATGCTGTCCACAGACACGAAAATACCTAATTTTACCCCTTTTTGGCCCCTTTTTTGCCTCTTTTTCAAAATAGGGTTGGGCAAGGAACGCGAAATTAAAACCCGGGCTTAAGCTTGTGCCAACAAACATCATACTAAAATTTGATAACAATCCGTTCACTAGAACTAAAGTTATGCTGTCCACAGACGCCGACGCCGGCGCCATACCATAATACGACCGCAAAATTTTTGCGGTCGTATAAAAATGAATTCACAGTAGATGCCAGAAAAATTGTAGAAACCTGGTCGTTGATATATCCTGCAGAGCTTTTACGTTTTCACATTATGACGTCATAAAAGCTCCAAGGAACGATAGAATGTCGTAACAACAAAAGGTTGCTGCAAAATTCAAAATCGACATTATTTAGAGTATTTCGGTCAAAATATTCACCCAGTTACAAAACCTTTGCCAATAAAATGATAAAAAACTACAAAACATGTTTTTACAGCTGAAAAT
Organism: Modiolus philippinarum; assembly: GCA_002080025.1. Classification (NCBI taxonomy): domain Eukaryota; kingdom Metazoa; phylum Mollusca; class Bivalvia; order Mytilida; family Modiolidae; genus Modiolus; species Modiolus philippinarum. Next base: position 11,238 of record MJUU01023836.1, read on the forward strand.
TGCTGAAAAGGCGAGAATGGCATGCATGTCGAATTTCCCGCAAAAATTTGGGAGAATTTGAAAACTCAGTTCAATAATTACAAATCTAAAATGCAAAATAAAGGATGATAAACAAGTTATCGGGCTTTTGACAGATGATGTATTGTAAAATATCACCCCGCTCGCCACAATATGAAGCTTGGGGCTCGTTCGCTACGCTCACTCGCCCGTGCTTCATATTCTGGCTCACGGGTTGATATTTTACGATACATAGCTGTCAAGAGCCCGATAACATATACATATCAACATTGTCCATCTACGACTTGTTATTCAAAAGATATATGGTCTTAAGTTTGAACGGACGAATGGACAAACGGACGAATGGGTAAAACGCTATATCCCCTCCCCAACTACGTTGGGCGAAGGGATAAAAAAAACTGGGATGCATTGTTTGAATATGTACAATGATCTACCATCGGAGATGCATGCATATGCAAGGTCAGATGATCCTACCATGTATAATGACTGTTAACTGAACTGATATGTAAACTTGAATGTAAATCAATCAAGAGGAAAATACGGGTCAACCTGACCTAATTTTGCCTGGATGATGACCTATCCTCAGAGATGTATGATATGCAAACTAACATGATCCTACTATGAACACTGACTGAGTTGTGAACATGGATGTAAATTTGAATGAAAGCCAATCAAGCTGAAAATGTAGGTCGAAGAGACTTAAATTTTCTTGGAGGATGTGAGATAACCCAGGATGCATCTGTATACAAAGTTTAGTAACCCTACCATTCATACGTACCAAGGTATACACCTAAATGTGAATGTGGACGCAGGGAGGGGGTACTCCAATACTCCACCTCAAGTTTTTTTAGCTGAACTAAAAACTGCATTTCAAATATTAAGTAGCTAGGACTACTAGAAAAGGCTGTACTTACTGCGTTTTAAAAAACTTAGTGATTGTTCATGTATGGCAGAGGGGTCAGGGTAATTATTTGGGTGTATTCTGTATAAACTATTACAGGCCCAACTGCATGTCAAATATCAAGTGGCTAGGACTACTGGTAAAGGCTATATTAACTGGTTGGGAAATACTTAGCATGACTGCTAATGCATAACTGGATTGTTGGGAATAACTTTGGTGTGATTTGACTTGTCCACATACTAAAGCACATGCCCATCAAGTGCACATAAATTTTTAAATGTTGATGCCGTCGTCACAAAAAAATGCTATTCCCTTTTCTCACTTTTGAGACACAGCAGTTCCTATTTTTAGCGGTGTGAGATTTCCTTGTCTTACACTAGTGCAAGACAAAAAAAAAATATGTGCAGTTTAGCGGCAAATATCATGTTTGCACTTTAGGTTTAGTCTGCATCTGTCCTCATTAGTGATCATAAGTGTATTTATTCTACGTATTGTAAAACTGTTATATCTTTTAAAGTAAAATTTCACAGGAAAATATAAGAAAAATCGTCTTTTAAAATATGGCATGCTTAGGTACACATTCCTGATTTTATGACATTGCAAAAAGGGAAGTAACTCCCTGTGTAAACAGATGAAAAAAAAAGGGGGGGGGGAGTATTTTTGTGTGGATATTTGTATATTTTAGGGTAAATACAGTGAGAAATAAAATCAAACACCAGTGGAAGTGCAAGACAGGAGGACATTTCAATCATCTCAGACTCGGCAAGCTTCATCAAACATTTACTAGAGGCTCTCAAGAGCCTGTATAGCTCACCCGGTCCATGACTGGCATAAACTGCAGCCCAAATTAACCCCATGTTAAAGTGTCTCATTTTCTAGAAGTTTCAAAGGAGAAAATCTTTGAACGTGTTTTCCCCATAGGGTCCAATGTTAAACAATGGTCCCCGCTGGCGGCCATCTTGGATGAGGTGCAGACTTGTCAGACATAATTTTTTAAGAAGACCATTAAAGGCCTATTGTGACCAAGTTTGATTCCAACTGACCAAGTAGTTTCAGAGAAGAATGTCTTTGAATGTGTTTTTCCCATAGGGTCCAATTTAAACTATGTCCCCCCCTAGCAGATATCTTAGAATACATACAGACTTACCAGACACATTCATCAATAGGTACCGACAATGGACAGTTGTCACCAAGTATGGTTCCAATTGGGCAAGTAGATTCAGCAGTTTCAACTGTAACTTTAAGCCCCACTATCCATTACAACCCATTTCAGACCATCATTCAAAAAAAATAAATTGGGCAGGGGTTCCCCTTATAATTCAGATAATGCATATTGCTGAAATCAAAACATTCCAAGTCCCCCTTTCCATAAAAAAAATTTTGGTAGGGGTTCCCCTTTATAATCTAGTTGAAACATATTTTTTTATATATATTGTAAAGAAAATTATGAAGTACAATACGACAATAAAGCTTACATTGTAAGTTATCCACTTGAACTTCAGTCTCTCAAACTTTGGTAGCTGGAACACCACCAATATCTTGAACTGTATTTAAAAGTCTAATTATAGTTTACTATATTTCTTTATTTGGCTTTTTTGACAAAAACCATTCTTGCTAAGGACCACTTTTGACACCAGTTTTAAAGGCAAAACATCATTTTGTAAATGGCGACAATGACAATTTTCAACATCAATTTTGAAGTCGCAACATCAATATCTATTTGGAAACCAAATTTCATTGAAATCGGACAATGTTGAATTTTCCCGCCTTTTTTGGTGGCCATTTTGAAAATGGCATTCAACAAACAATTTTTAACATCAGTTTTGAAGTCGCAACATCAATACCTATTTGGAAACCAAATTTCATTGAAATCGGACAACGTTGAATGTTCCTGCCTTTCTTGGCGGCCATTTTCAGGTGGCCATTTTGAAAATGGCAGTCAACAAACAATTTTCAACACTGGTTTTGAAGTCGCAACATCAATATCTATTTGGAAACCAAATTTTATTGAAATCTAACAATGTTGAATTTTCCCACCTTTTCTGATGGCCATTTTGAAAATGGCGGTCAACGAACCATTTTCAACACCACTTTTGAAGTCACCACAGCATGTCAAACATTTTATCAATTTACACTTAACCTTCATCTTCTACAGTATTGGAAATAGAAGACTAAAAATATGAAAATTTTGAAAATTCTGTGAAAAAAGGGCAATAACTCCTACAAGGGTTTTTGGATTTTCTCCAAAATTTCAGGGCGGGTAGATCTTGATATGATGAACATTTTTGCAATTTAAAGTTGACCTCTATCTGCTTTAGTTTCTTTAATAAAAAATAAAAAATATTAAAATTTGGAAAAATTTCCAGAAAAAGGGCAATGACTCTTAGACTGGTCATCAGAACTCCAAAACTGGTATTCAGATTTTCTTCAAAATTGCAGGGCGGGTAGATCTTGCCATGCTGATCACTTTTACACCATGTCAGATTTTTGATATCTGTAACGGTTTTCGAGTCATTTGCCAAAAACAGCAATTTACCCCTATGTGCTATTTTTAGTAACGGCAGCCATGTTGTTCAGTCCTCGGACTGATAGGATATAATTTTGAAACAGGATACCCTGATAATGATTCAGGCCAAGTTTGGTGAAAATTGGTTCGGTGGTTTCAGAGGAGTAGATTTTTTTTAAAAGTTTACGACGGACGCCAAATGATGGCAATAGCTCACATGATCCTTCGGTCAGGTGAGCTAAAAATCTTACCCTTGGGTGTTTGATATTCTCCTGTCTCGCACTTCCTCTGGTGTTAGATTCTCAATGTCTCTTATCTGCGTCTTTTTGTCAGATTACATACCCACAAAACAACAAGATATTTATTAGAATTTTATTCTCTAGTTTTCTGTGTGATAACATGATTATAACAATGATACAAGGAAACAGCTGATCACAAAGTTTTACATAATATATGTTATTCATTTATTGTGATACAACAATTAGTGAACTTTTGCATAACATTTATAATGTGATGCCTTTATCAATTTAATATGATAGGATTTAAACTTGCACTTTTATGATTCAACTGTGCCATTATCTAGAACAGTTTTAAATATTAACATTAGACATGTTAGACAGGCAATTAAGTAATAATTTCGTAGATGGATATAGGTAAAAAGTGTTAGTTATTATTTAAGGTTACTGATGAGTTGTTGATAAGATTTCTCAAGATTTTTTCATTAAAAATTGCATTCAGCAAATCATTCCAATTGAATCTCAATTACAACCTTTAATATGTATCCTAATTACAAGTGCTTAAATTTTTTATATGATCTGTATAACTGTTCTATCACTAGTAATAGAGACTTCACTTTGAAAACAATTTACTGTACATGGAAGCAAAACATATCAACACAACAGACTCATAAAATGGTTGTAATACAGAATTCATAAGTGTGAAAACAAAGTGCTAAGAAGAGGAAAGCATCTAGTGCAATGTATGTATCACTTGTCATGTACAAAATTTAAGTTTGGTCAATAACAATTCATATCTGATATGCATGATACTGTTTTGGAAAACAGAAATGAAACTGTACAACTCTTTTTTTCTCCTTATGTCTAAAATAAAGCCTGATTTCTAATTCAGATGCATCATCTTGTTACTGAAAAGTTGGTAGAGATCTAATTGATGCAAAAATAAGTGATCAATGGTCACATACTTTATCTTCAAATAGCCAATTTTCAGGGTTTGAAACTAGCTTAATCATCTTCATAGACAAATGGACTACAAGGTGCCTGAATGCACTAGTCCTTCTTCAATTTTCTCAACCCAAAATAAATACATGTATTACTTTTTCAAAATTTTGTTAGCCTAAGGAAATCAGGAGTTTACATGATTTAGTAATCTTTTCTCTCCTTGAGCTAGAACACAAGTGTTAGTGTCAAACTTGAATAATTTTTGGCCTATATCAAAATTAAAAATATTTTCCCATCATTGTTTATTGATCATCGTTAAATCACCAATGAACACTTTGTTTTTGTCACTTTCTGTTCAAATACATCATAGTAGTAATTGATAAGGCTCATGACTGGGTAGAAACTCAAAAACATGAAAATATATGTATCATTAGTTTCATACTTGGAGAAATAAAATCTATCATTTTCAAGTCATTGATTATAATAGTTCCACTTTTTCACAAGAGTTAAAAATTAACACTGAAGCTCAAACTTTAAATGTATAACCCTTCTGTAATAGAACAATGATAATAAATGACTTGAAAGGATAAATTCTATATATCATCAAGAGTCACTGAAGGGGAACTTCCTAAATAAAAGTATGCTTGAATTACTTAAATAAGATCTAATATATGACACCTCTATACCGAATACATTTTTCCTGGAGAATTATATATGATGCATTAGAAAAATTTGTACTTTCAGATTCCTGTCTGATTGTTTCAAAATTGATGTAGATTTCAGTTGGAAAGATTTCCACTACAAAATAAATGTAATTCAATTCGCCACAATCATTTGTTCATACTGTACAATATAAATACAATTTATTTCAATAAGCACAGCTGTTCACCTCATAACTTTGTCATTCTATAAATAAATATCACACAAATTCTGTTTCTGCATATATTTTTATTATAGCATTGAAACTATCAGTCCAGTCCACTGAAGTAGTTGTCAGGTTGTCTATATATGTAAATAACTAATATATGAATAATATATATATCAATGATTTGTCTGATTACAGACAATCTGTTAAATTACTTCATCTAATCACTGTATTTTATTTTTAAATGTGACAACTTCCGTCTTGTACACCATTACTTTTCATAGTATAAACCATGAAATTAAAATGATCTGAATATGGACATATATGAAAAGAAATTGAAGAACATAATTAAATGTAATTAAATAACACATTTTAAACTTTATACATGTATTATGTATACTTTTTTGTTAGGGATAAAACTATACTATTTAGAAGTTACTTCTGGCTGCGAGATCAATGCAAAAATGTCTAATCTTCTTATAAAACTTTCACAGGAATGTGTTCAAAAAAAGATTAGACACAAAATGCTCTCGATAGGATCTTGGAGGAGTTGATCAAATTATCTTGTTTCTGTAGAGTCTCATATTAATCAGGGATCATTTTCTGAACACACCAACAAAGCAGAAAAGGCAAACCAGGATCAAAATACTGTTATTCAATATTAGAATCTTAATTTACAATTCCAAAACATTTACTTATCCAGACTGAAATTCATCATATGATTATTTGAATGTTCCAATCCTAATTACTTTTGAATGGATAATTTGGGGAAACATCGGAAATTTCAATATAAAAATCAAAATTTAATGTGACTGGTGACTGAGTTATCAATACATGTATATGATGTCATTTCTATAAACAATGAAAGAAGTGTTTGGTTTCAGGTGTTTTCTGCAGAATTTTATCAAATTTTATGATAAATTGTATTTTGGATAGAGAAGCTTGAACTGATGTTTGTAATGCAGGAATATAACATAAAAATAAACAGTATCTTATATAAAACAAAGTGATATCATCATAATCTATCTACTCCATGTAACATATAAAATAAAATATTAAATGATTTTATGGTAAAACAATATTTACACATATACACAATTAAGGCCTTACTATACATATATGATAACAATGCACATGCCATTATAGTTTTACAACATTGAAGTTTTCATGTAAAATTGCTGCTTGCATATATTATTGGTGGGATCTAGTGATAATTTAATATACTGATTGGTTAATTTGTCACTGTTTTCAAAAATGATTTAATTTTAAGTCAACATACAAATTGTATAATATCAAAAATCTGTGTCTCTCAACAGGATTGGATATGAAAAAAAATTCTGCCAGACTACAGTTATATAAAATTCAATTTGCCAAAATGCCAATAAACCTTTTAGACCTAAAACATAATAATATCAGAACATGTCTGTTACCAGGTTTGGAAATTTACATAAAAAAAATACATAGACAAAGAACAAATTTGACCTATATAAAGTAGTTTGTACAACCAGGAAATTACTTTTCTTCTTGAAAGTACATGTACATAGAATCAAACTAGACTATCTAAGTGTAACAACCATACTAATCAATTCCTTTATGAAAAATATTTCTGCTTAAAATATAATCTTTAACACTTACAGGTGGTGTCAGTGAATTTTTTTTTACCCATTAAGCATGTTAAACATTTTATGGAAACCTCACCAGACAGACCCTAATTTGAAATTGCCAATCTGGTAGACAGGCTATTATTTCACACCAACGACAATGTCTGATGTTTTATGATTGTTCCAGAATAAACAGTAAAATATGTATAAAATCTGAACACAAACAAGTTCATGTTTGTGATACTATTTTTTCTCTTTACTTCTAAATAAATGCATAAATCAGTATATGTTTACAGATATTTGTTAGATAAGGGTTAAAATATTGTTATGTATTTGATTTTCTCAAATTTGTTAAAATAATGACATTCATTATGAGACAGTAGTGAATTTCTGACACACTCCTAAACTGTCAGCATTGATAACCGGACAATACACAAGATCCGAAATGCTGAGATCTAAAATTCTTACAAACAATATGATATAAATAAATATAGCTCCATTCTCCATTCAAGTTGAAATAAGGCTTGCCATTTACTAATCAAAAGCAATCTTATTAAAATTAGATCTGCCAATTGTTCCTTACACTTTCTTCATGGTAGATCTAACAACATCCAATTCTACTTTCTGTTCTGATGACCTTTCAAATCCCCCAATCAGATTGCAGCTTCCAACATTTTGGAAGCATTGGACTAAGGATAATCCAGAGGATTTCGAAAAGGTAATCAGGACAGTAATTAGAATGGGATGTTGTCAGATCTACCATGCAGTGAGTGCAAGGAACAATTTGTACATATAATTTTAATTAGATTGGAACAAAAGTGAACAAAATCATTCCTGTCAAAAATTAGATTTCTGACAATATTTCATCCTGGATTCCATGCAGTGAATGAGAAAACACAAAAACATTTGTATCACTACGTTCCACTACCCGATATATCTGGAATTATCCCATGTTGTTGTAACTGTGTACGTAAAATTTGATTTTCACTTTTCAGTTCCTCACACTGCTGTCGCAGAAGTTCATGGTCAACTTGTAAACGTTCAGATTCTTTTAAACTTTCTGCCATTCTGGCATTTGATGTCCTTAGTTCAGTTATATAATCACAAGCTTTTGATAAAATACCACCTTTACTCTGTAATAAATACAATAGGAAATTCTCATCATTCTTGTCACTAAGTTTTCATGGAAACAATAACTTTTGATAATTTTTAGTTTTGAAATAATAACTTTGTGAAAATGGGTGATTGTTAGGTACAAAAAGTAATTCCTGTTGTGACAAAATTATAAACAGTTTAAAGAGAATAAAGGACTCCTTTAGAAATAGAACTGACAACAAAAACTGAGTACATCATAGATATGGTTTCTAATTATCCGTTTGAAACTTGAAATTATTAACATGATTAACAGCTTTCAAACCAACCGAAAACTGAAGGAAAAGTATACTGATATTTATGTATACTGACCTTTTGGTGGTTTGTGGTATCTTTAAACATAAATGTAAGAAGTTTGTATTAATTTGTTAATAATTAAAGGTTGAAATGAAGCCATTTTTATCTATCTAATGATAGAGTTCAGAAGCTACAATTTTTGATATGTAGTAAATTTTAGTCAATTATCATTGTATTTTTTGTAATTATTAAAACATTCATGTCATTAGTGAAGTTAACTGAGCTGATGATTCAGAAATGTGCAATGTAAATGTGCCTACAAAGGATGTGATGTTCAGTGCACTACAAACCACTCCTCTCATGCATTCCCTCACACATTGCTGCTAATTATTTAAATCTTTCTGCTCTAAAAATAAATGTATGGAAGGTGAAGGTATTTTAATTAAATTTGATGGGTAGTATTGTATATTGGAGACTTTTACTACTGAACCACATAGAAAAAAGATAAATATTTTATGCCTGGTGGGTTCTTTTTAAGAGTAACACCAATATCCTATAGATAATAAGAGCTGTTCAAGAAAAAAAAACATGGGGGTCTGAGAGGGCACTTTTTATTGCCCCCCATAACCCTATGGTTTAATACAAAACTATGATAACAACAACCACCCACAGAAATTTATATAAAGTGCCTTCACAGATCCCCCATGTCTTTTTTTCTGGAACAGCCCAAAGGTAATACACACAAATGTGCTTTTTATCCCTTACTGTGTAAATGTTTCAGTGTTATTCTGCTAGTTATAGAGGTATAAAGGAAGTAAATGCATTTCACAAAAGGTATCATACAATTATGGCCTTCTGCAGAGGTGAATACATTTTTTATTTATCTGTAAACCAATATTTACAAAGATACTCAACTGAGTTGAATTTGTGTTACCAGATCAATAGAAAAGTGTATTCCTAGGTGAAAATGCCATGGTTGTTTTATTACATAGTTCAATACATTCATGACATTATGACATCTTAAGCTTTGACAAATGTGCTGTTTTTTTTAATCCAATATATGTGAAGTAAATGGTAGCATGATACAATTGCAGTATATAAACTGGGGTTCTTTTTTATAATAATCTGGGTCAACAACTGTTGGAAAAATCATTTCACAAAATAGGCAATCTCTGTTAAAAATGTTTAAGGGGGGGCTTAAAACAGAAGTCTGGAAATGGCAAAATATTCCCCATATTGTGACTTATATAAAAACTTGAATTGTCAAGAATATGTAGCTGGAGTTGATTTCACAATAAAAAGTAACTCAATATCTCAAATGGCACAGCTATAACATTCACCATACTAGATGTATACTATATTCTGGATTTGTACTCTGAAGCCTGGCCATAATTGTTCTTCTTAAAGTCATTGTTAAATCTTGAAATAATTCACAAAATTGCATGTTAAATTCTATTAGTCCTTGAAGATTTTACACAAGTGACATTTAAATGGAAAGAATGAGAAAGCAACACATTCTCTTTACCAAGCTAAGATGATAAGGGCTGTTCCAGCAAAACATACATGGGACAGGGGAAGGCACTTTAAAATTGCTGCTATCCATGGAAGTTATTAATTTAAGTTGGAATTCATAAGCATAAAAAAAATCTTATTTTGCATCTATTGTTGGTCATGACAATTTTCAAATGCCCCCCCCCTCCATGTATGTTTTGCTGCATAAGCCCCCGCATTAAAAAAAACCTTGACCAAGTACATTAGTTTAAAGTGCATGTAAAATTATTAAACACAGTGAAACGTTAACCAATACAAGTTGTAATGACTGCAAGTTGGATTGGGAGATGAAAGGAAGTGTGATGAATATAACTCGAAACAAGTGCAAAATATTTGTAATAAAGTTGTTGCATACTTTATTGGTTACCTGTCCTTGCTTCGTATGGTCAGAGGAACAGTCGGGTACTACTTTAGATAACTGTACTATCCAGTTATTTATTTTGTCACGCCTTCTTCTCTCAACTGAAATGACAATAAGTCAAGAAAATTGATTTAAGTATACATTTTAAAATTATAAGTCAAAGCAAACATGCACTTTTAAAATCGACATTACTCTGACAATTTTCATGTGTTCAATTTTTTTTCCTTTTGTAGATCTTAACACAAAGAACATCTAGAATGTCAGACTTCACCTTTATTGCTGTAGTATTTTTAGAATATCAAATGAAATGTAACTACGGTTATTTTAAACTAGACTAGGGAGTGTGATACCCTGCTAACAAATTCATTGCAATAGACAACGTTGGTCAATCAGGCATCAAAATTGGTGTCACTAACTTGTTGATGAATTTGGAGAACTTATCAGATGATTAACTTAATACAGTTGTGAGATAATGTGTGGTTGTTGAATGACCCAAAAAAAAACTGTTAAAAATGTCATAAAAACAAAAGTTATTGCCACTTATCTTTTGGCAAAAATAAGATCCATAAAGTAATTTTTAAATAATATGAACTGAAGTGCAACCATAAAAGTCAGGCATGCATGGTCAAAGCAAAATCTATATGGACCAAGATCACTAATTGACCTTTTGAACTGATACAGAAGTAGTGCTTATTAAGATAAGTATGCCTAAGCATTCCATAGTGTACTGTTTAATGATAACTGAAAGAATGGACATTGTTATGACTGTTTTGGAAAAAGTAAATGTTGATCGTATTGAAAGGCAATACAGAAGTCGCCTACCGGTGGAATAATTCTTTGTTATACCAGCAAAAATAGTTAAAGAAGAAACGTTTTATGAGCCCATGGCCCAAAACTCCGTCAAAAATCAATGGACCCCACCCATACTTAAACTTGATCTGTAACCAATAGTGGTTGATTAACAATCATACTCAAACTTGATCTGTAACTCATAGTGGTTGATTAACAATACAAATATCAGTTTAATATCTGAAACAGTTTAGAAAAAAGTCTGGAAAACCTATATTTTACCAAATTTTTTAAGTCAAAGGCCCATAACTTCGTCCAAAATCAATGGACCAGAACCAAACTCGAATTTGATCTGTTACTCATAGTGGTAGACTAACATAGCAAATATTAGCTTCATATCTTGAACAGTTTAGAAAAAAAGTCCGGAAAACCTATGTTTTACCAAAATTTTCTAAGTCAAAGGCCCATAACTCCTTCCAAAATACATGGATCCTAACCAAACTTGAACTTGATCTGCAACTCATAGTGGTAGACTCACATAGCAAATATTAGCTTCATATCTGGAACGCTTTAGAAAAAAAGTCCGGAAAACTTATAGTTTACAAAAATTTTCTAAGTCAAAGGCCCATAACTCCGTCCAAAATCAATGGACCGGAAACAAACTCGAACTTGATCTGTAGCTCATAGTGGTAGACTCACATAGCAAATATTAGCTTAATATCTGGAACGGTTTAGAAAATAAGTCAGGAAAACCTATATTTTACCAAAATTTTTCTAAGTCAAAGGCCCATAACTCTGTCCAAAATCAATGGACCGGAAGCAAACTTGAACTTGATCTGTAACTCATAGTGGTAAACTATCATAGCAAATATTAGCTTCATATCTGGAACAGTTTAGAAAAAAAAGTCCAGAAATCCTATATTTTACCAAAATTTTCTAAGTCAAAGGCCCATAACTCCGTCCAAAATCAATGGATCGGAAGCAAACTCAAACTGGATCTGTAACTCAAAGTGGTAGACTCAAATAGCAAATTTTAGCTTAATATCTGGAACGGTTTAGAAGAAGTCCGGAAAACCTATATTTTACCAAAATTTTCTTAGTCAAAGGCCCATAACTCCTTCCAAAATCAATGGATCCTAACCAAACTCGAACTTGATCTGTAACTCATAGTGGTAGACTCACATAGCAAATATCAGCTTCATATCTGGAACAGTTTAGAAAAACTAGAGAATGTGTCTATAAGACACGTATGTCCCGCAATAGGCATTATTAGTAGATAAATGAAATTAAGACCATTTTAACAAAGTCCCTCATGGAACCTTATAAATGGGAACTGTAAAGTGCTTATAAATGAGATGAAACTAGATATTACTGTGGCCTGATGGGCCACAAATTTATACCCCCCGCTTCTTGTTGATGATCCTACCCTGCACAGTTACAGATGTAGAAACGTACCATGGGGGTACTCCAATAGTCCACCGTAACTTTGAGGCAACTTAAAATAAGAGGAAGGCAGAGAGAAATCCTTTGACAAGACATAGACTCATTAGAACTATTTATCAGAGAGATGTTTTGCTACTCGATAGGGAAAATGTTGGGGAAACCTTTTTAGCCTACCTTTTAAATTTTCAATATAGACTCTAAGTAGGAGAAATCTACAAAGTGCTGTAACTTTGTTAAAAATTTATGAATCAATCTGAAAATAGGAGGTNGTACTTATAGTTACTAACATTCTGACAAAATTTGAAAAGTCAATTCAGAAAGGTTCCCGAGATATGCTTCGGACAAAAAATGTCTACGGATGGACAGACGGACGGACAGACATGGTGATTCCAGTATACCCCCGCAACGAAGTTTACCCCCCGCAGTATACCCCCAGCAATTCAGAAAGGTTCCTGAGATAAGCTTCAGACAAAAAATGTCTACGGACGGACAGATGGATGGACAGACGGACATACAGACGGACGGACATGGTGATTCCAGTATACCCCCCGCAACGAAGTTGGGGGGTATACTGGAATCACCATGTCCATCCGTCTGTCCGTCCCTAGACATACTCTTATAGTATGGGAAAAATGTCTGGAAAACTGAGTGTGATGGACTGACAGACTGACAGAAGGACTGACAGAGTACAAACCTAAAGTCCCCTTTGGCGATGCTGGTAGGGGACTGATAAAGATGTGAATGATAATTTTGAACTTTAGTTGCAGATGCATATTCCAGAATTTTTCATTGCAACAAGAGGATTATTCTTATATTTTTCAGGGTTTGCCAAATAATGGAAAACTTCATCTGACATGCCATCCCGAAAATTAAATGACAAGGATTCCACACAATTCTGCTTGTTTTGAGGGGTGTGACATGTACAAACAAAATATAAAAATAGGTGAAATATCTCATAATGTTACTTTTGGATCAATTGGTGTTATGTGTCCATATGCCTAGACTACACTGGTTTTTGATCATGCTGTAACCTTTGATTTACCTTTTATAAATCTGGTAATTTACAAGACAAAAAAATATTTTACCTTCATTATGTGTTGCCCTTCTTCTGTCGTCTCTCCCTGTCCTTGCCCCCTCTACTTTAGGTGTGGCAAACCCTGTTCTGGGAGCAATATTTCTTTGACCTTGTAACACCTCTTGTGGTGACATCATTACGTAGAATTGACCTAAAACGAGAGTTATTGACACATCCTTCATGTTCTTAGATTTTATAATACTTTACAATTCCCCGTGGTAGAGATGTATGCTCTTTATTTTTCTTAGATATGGTGTACTTGTACATGAGATAATATCTCATGTGTACACTTTGTTCAATTACTATTATCTAAATTTATGTAAATTCTAAAACCTAAGGATTAACTCCCTCCATCGTAGTTTTGTCCTTTTCTATATTTGATATT
>MJUU01023837.1:0-12667 GCA_002080025.1 Modiolus philippinarum
AACGTTTTTTGAAAACCGCAGATTTTTCCCCATAGTTAACTACTCATACTGAACATAACATACGAATTGCAACGCGATGTGCGTTCTTAGAGTTTTGATATATATATATATATAAATATGCTTGTAAAAAAGTCCCTTGGCTGGTATGTCTAAGTGGACAACAAACTTGTATATAGCCTTATAAAGTAGTGCAAAAATACACCAATATAAATTCACTTTGTGTATAAAGTAAAGCAAAAATACATCCAAAACTCATACCCCGCATTATGAGCTTGGGTGGTTATTTCATTTTCCACAAAAGATTTAGAATACGCACATTACAGAAATTTTGAAATTGTACGTTATTAGATGTGTTATATTGGATTTAGAGCATATGTTTGCTTACAAAGCCAAAGAAAGGAGTCACATAAGAAAACACATGAATAACTGAAATTACTTGTAGAAATTCGAGAAAAGTAATTTTATTACTTTTGTAACTTTTGTATTGGATTTAGTAAATTTTAAAAATTGTTATTGATTATTGAAAAATACCGTTCATTTATAGCATGTATACCTTTTTATTTGTACTTTTGAGTAATTAAATGTGTACAAAGTAATGCCATAAATACGAGACATGTTAGACAATTAACAACGATGCCTTATCAATAAAATACTGGGTACTTCCTGCATTTAGGTACCTGCATATTAATTTGACAATTAGCTGTGATGTCTCTGAATTATAAAAAACGGGGTACTTCCTGCTATGAGATGTGAATGAAATCTTCCCCTGTGTAGATTTATGGTCAGTTTCCGCAATCAACAAATAATCTCTGTACAATTTAAAAACTTTATGACAACAAATCACCTGCTGTTTGCAAGTAACTCCGAAATATATTTCTTTCAAGCACATGGACATATCAGAAACATATAAAACATCTGGACGTATCTAATAATTTATGACATGATGGTCTTGAATTTTGATCGCATGACTTTAGATTTTATAGTCAAATTTATGATGATCTATAAACAAAACAATTCAATAAAATCAGCAATTATATGTTAAGATATTACACGGGATGTATTGCACTTCCGAAAATTGGCATATTTCTGAGTCAAAAATAATTTTGGAAATAAAATGTAGCAAGGTTTGCATATTAATTGTATACATCTTAAGTGAAAAGAAAAAAAAATAAGATAACAGTATGAACAAGCCACAAAATTATATATATATTGTATATTTTTACCAAATCTTTATTCAAAGCTTTTAACCCATGAGGGTTGTAGGAAATTTGACAATACATATAATAACAAATATGAACAATAATTAAAAGTAAAACTCCTCAGTTCTCGCTGGCATCTTCTAGTTGTTTGTCATTTTTTTCTATCAATCACACAACTCCTTCCCTGTTTTATGTTTATTGCGCATTTTTTTTTTACCCTGCAAGACCCTTTAATTCAATAAATATTTTTTTTTGTTTTTTTTTTGTGATATAAAATCACGCAATGTCAGCAGCGCCCATATTAGTGTGTGTATGTGTGTGTGTGGGGGGATATGTTAAAGATATTTAACGGTCCATATAATTACCCCCAAACACCCAAAACTAGCCCAAAACACCAAAACTGCCCCAAATTGACCCAAAACTGCCAGACCCCACACTGCGGCAACAACGTAAATTATTTGTTCTTATTAAAACTTGTAAATGTTATCTGAAAATATGAAATAAAGGATTTGGATATTTCTTACATGGAACTTGTCAGATTTCCATTTCAATAGACAAGATATGTTTAATTTCCATCAGAAATCGTCATTAAAACGGGTTTACAAACACAATTCCTGACCAAAAACAATAAAAAAATAATAAAGTTGATATGTTTTGTTTCAAAAAGGTCTATTTCACATGGTTTTGTGTGTTTTGGGGTAGTTCTTTGGGTGTTTTGGGGTGTTTTGGGGTAAATCTATGGACCCGATATTTACCGCTCCGCACATGCTCCAGGTAGTAATTTTCCGTATGTTGACGCATTCTTATGAAATCTATATTTATTTATGCTCGGAACAACGTAAAAATGTATCTGACGCATCTCTCACTGCCAGAAAAAAATTGAAAGTCTAAGAAATTGCCCCCAATAACAAAAATATAACATTTAACGCATGCTCGGGGAACCAATATTTTGTTGCTCAGAACGTTACGAAAACGGAAATCCGAGCACTTGCTCCCAGTGACATATTTTTGTCAATTAACGCATGCTTGGAGCGTAAGAAAAATGTCGCTCCGCACATGCTCCAGGTAGTTATTTTCCGTATGTTGACGCATTCTTATGAAATCTATATTTATTTATGCTCGGAACAACGTAAAAATGTATCTGACGCATCTCTCACTGCCAGAAAAAAATTGAAAGTCTAAGAAATTGCCCCCAATAACAAAAATATAACATTTAACGCATGCTCGGGGAACCAATATTTTGTTGCTCAGAACGTTACGAAAACGGAAATCCGAGCACTTGCTCCCAGTGACATATTTATATCAATTAACGCATGCTTGGAGCGTAAGAAAAATGTCGCTCTACATACCTGGAGTTTTAGCTTGCTCGAAGGGCCATTTGAGTTAGTGCCATCACTTGGTGTCTGTGTTCCTTTATCCGTCCGTCTTTCGTTCGCCCGTCGTAAACTTTATCAAAAATTTTCTCTTCTGACACCACTAAGCCAATTTTAATCCAACTTGGCCTGAATCATAACCAAAGTATGGTGTTTCAAAATTGTATCCGAGGAATCCGAGGACCAAACAAGATGGCTGCTGTTACTTAGAATAGCACATGAAGGGATAAATTGATGTTTTTGGCAAATGACTAAAAAACGGATACAGATATCATAAATTCGACATGTTGGTAAAATTGATCAGCATGACAAGATATATCTAGTGTGCAATTTGAAGAAAATCTGACAACCCGTTTTAGAGTTATTGCCCCTTTTCCGTAAAATTTTCAATATTTTAATATTCTATATATTTTCTATAAAACAGGTACAACAGATTAAGGTCAACTTAAAATTTCAAAAATGTTTAGCATACCTGATTTGGAAGAAAATCTGAATACCTACCCCCGGTATATATGAGTTATTGCGCTTTATCGGTCAAATTTTCGTAATTTTGAACATTTTGCTTTATATTTCGTTATTCATTAAAAAATGTTCAGCATGTCAAGGACTTCATATTATTTTCATCTTTGACCAACCGCACCTCACCCAACATTGCTGCCAGCGGGGAACTTAGTTAAACATTGAACTCTAAGCGAAAACACATTCAGAGATCACCTTAGAAACTACCTTGGCAATAGACAACTTTCATGTTTATTTCTTATCCCGACTTTGACTCCGTTTTTATAACGTTTTCAACAAAGGGAAGTAACCTACTGACCCGACAGTCAGGTTTACGGTTCCATTGTTATAAGGGACAGTAGTAGATTTCGAATACATAGGTATCGATCACTGGACTAGGGGTAATATCTCGATTGTCTTTAAATAAATTATTTCAAGCTATTCGGGTACTTACCACAGTGAAAATCGTATCCGTTGCCAGAGAAAATATTTACTGACCGTCCTTTCCCTAATGAGACCGAAAACCAGAATGTCGGTTGTTAGCGAGTGACGTCCCTTTGAAAAACATGCTAAATTAGCGGTCATCCCGTAAATATGCTATTCGTCTATTGGACCCATTTTGGTCACTACTGTCCCTTGTTGGTCCCCTTTGAAAAATGTGTCCGCCATGTCCGCATCAGACGTAAGATGGCTGCCAGCGGGGAACATATACTTTTACATTGGACCACATGGGAAAAAGAATCCAAAGATCTCTCCATTTGAAACTACTCGGCCCGTTGGAACCATAGTTATTCACAATTGTCCTCATCCAAGGTGGGCTTAAGCGGTGAACTTAGTTTAACATTTGGCCCGATGTGAAAACACGTTAAAAGATCATCTCCATTGAAACTACTTGGCCAATTGGAACCAAACTTGGCCACAACTGTCCTTGAAAATTGTGTACGACAAGTCCGCGTCAAAGATCTTTTTATGTGAAGCAACAGAGCAAATTAGAGAAAAAAACTTGGTCACAACAGTCCTTGTGTCGTCCCCTTTAAAAAATGTGTTGCATATGTCTGTGCCTCGCCTAAGATGATCACCAATAAGAACATATTTTAAGTGAACACATTCAAAGATCTCCCCTGAAACTACTTTTCTTACTGGAACAAGACTTGTTCACAATTTTTTACCACCTCGGACAAGGGAATCCATTGATTTCGCAGTGCAAGATTTTCTTGTCTTACACAGGGGGTGTAAGACAAGCTACATGCATATATTCCCGCCAGTTTTTATATCATAACAATATACACAACTTAGCCCATTTGAATCGAAAAGTACAAAATTAAAGTATTAGATAGTATATTGACTACCTTAGAACGGCAAAATTTGAATTAAAACACAACATAAATGCCTAAATCGTTGGCACCGAAATAGCCCCACGCTCGGACACGTGCTCCATGCATTATGACGTCGTGAAAAGGGAAGTAATCCACTGTTTCGACGGTGATTTTGTTTATTTTTTTTATGCTGAGGGGGAGAAAATAATCAAACACCCTCGGATAAGATTTCTAGCGTCTCGGACTCAGCAAGCTTCGTCCGAGTACTTGAAATCTTACCCTTGGGTGTGTGAGATTTTTCTGTCTGACCCTCGCTCTGGTGTTATATTCTTATAGTCCATTGTTGGCAAACTTTGTCCTATAAGTCCACATCAGATCCAAGATAACCAAAAGCGGGCAAACTAGTATAACAAAGGACCCAATAGAAAAATGTCCTCTGAAAGGCTTGAACAATTTAAGCCAAATTAAGTAGCAATAGTCCTTTGGTGATCCTTAAAGTTTGTGATTTTTATGTTGGTATCGCAAACAAGATTGAAGCCAACAGGAACATAGTTAAACATAGAACCCTATGTAAAATGCCTTCAAACATTTTTTCTTCCGACACATTGGACCATAATTCATCAAGTGTATCAGCATACTAAAAAAAGCAGACCCTTTAAGATTGAGATTTTTGTCCCCCTCCCACTGCGATGGTTGGACCTAGTAGTAATGGTCTGCGTCCGTTTGTCCGTCCGTATGTCACACTTTCTTGTGGACGCAACCCCAAAAAACCGCTGTACAGATTTCATTTAAATTTCACAGGTTTGTTAGTTTCCATATCACATCGCCATTTTGATTTGTCAAATTTTCTTGGAGTTATGGGACTTTGAATATTTTAACATGTGGGTTATGCAATGGCAAATCTTGTGGAGGACGTCCACGCAACTCCCTAGAAACCACTACTCAGATTATAATAAAATTTTACTCACCATATATATTAGATCATTTCACATCTTCATTTTAATTCATCAAATATTGTAGGAGTTATAACTTATATGTTGTGTACAAGTTGTGATTTTGTACAAGTCATAACTTGTACAGAAATATTGTACATTGAGCTGACATCCACACCTAATTGACATTATTAAAGCCTAAACAATTTTGTGCAAAAGACTTGAAAAAAGACATTTGTGGTAAAAAATTCAAGCCTTGGGTTCATGTATTTCGCAATATTCCAAAACAAACATCAATATTCACCAGCCCAGTAGTCAGTACTTCGGTGCTGACCAGAAAGCCGATTCTATTTGGAACCTTACAATATCTAATTTTTGTAAATTTTGTTGAAACTAAGGAGTATCTCCCTCATGCAAAGCTCTGTCCATAGCTGATTTTGGCTTTCTATTTAGATCATATTTGGTAATTTGTTCTCTATCAGTTTTTAAACGTCATCTTTGACTTTATGGTCTTCCAAACGTTTAGATTTTGTCTGCACTGAAGAAACATAAGTTGTCGAAATGCGCATATGCAGAATCAAAATTCACAGTAACTTCGGTATTTAGTTATCCAAAACAAACATGATAAGGGGAAAATAAGGTTGTAAATTTAACTATTCTTATCTTAGAAAAAAAAATACTTGTTTTATGCTGAAATGTACATATTTTTAAACCCTGGTGATACAGTTACAGTGAATCAGTTATGGTGATTTTGAATAACCTATAGATTTGTTTGAAACATAGAATTAATTTGTCAGAGTTCTTGATTAAATGAAGGTACTGTCAATTTTTGATAACTTGTACAAAATTTCTGTACATGTTGTAACTTGTAAAAATCACAATTTGTACACAACATATTCCCTCTTTTCGGAATATGGGATGCAGGGCATATTTTGTATGTTTCAACAGAGTTGTGTCCCTTTTTAGGAGGTGTAAGTTCGATACACTCGTAATTTACCTTCTTAGGCCTATCGAAGAAGATCGAGTGATCCGAGTAAGACATTGGAATCCCTAACATCTTAAAGAAATGAGTCAGCCCAGAAATGCATCAGGTAACATATTTTTCCCGAACAATAATACCATTTTTTGGAATGGATGTATAGTATCCACGTTCGATATGGCGATCCGATATGGAAAATCCCTAGGCTTCGATCTTCGGACCCCTCTGACTTTATTATTCAATTTGAAACGGAAGTCTGCACATGTCCCGAAGTTACACCACCTGTAAAGGGAGGTAAATATTGGGAAACAAACAAACCGCAAGTCTGGAATAAATGTAGCGGATTTGAATTTTGGCGCGTTATAAATTTTCACTTTTTGAAAGCTTAACATTTTTATTTTTGATTCTAAAGTATTTTTTTTCTTTTTTGTTAGGGTACTAAATAGACCATTTTCATATCCATTTCTTGTCCCGACTTTGACTCCGTTTATAACGTTTTCAACAAAGGGAAGTAACCTACTGACCCGACAGTCTGGTTTGCGGTTCCATGGTAACAAGGGGCAGCAGCAAAGCTCATATATGAAGACATCGATTATCAGGGTAGGGGTAAGATCTTGATTGTCTTTAGAAAAATTATTTCAAATTACTTGGGTACTTACTAAAGTGAAAATCTTATCATTTTCGAAAGTAAATATCTACTTATCTTCCTATACCTAATGAGACCGAAAACCAGGTAGTCGGGTGTTAGCGAGTAACGTCCCTTTGAAAAACACGCTAAAATGGCGGTCATCCCGTAAATATGAAAATCGTCTATTATTTAAACATTAAGAAATATTTTCTTTAAAATTAATTTTCATTCACAACATGTTTCACATTGATAAAATATTTTGTTTTCATTTTGTAAACAACTTTTTACAGTTTGGATTTTTATTGGTCAGTTGTTTGGTCACTCAATCAAGTAAGATAATTTCATTTGTCGAACAAGAGTATAAAAGCGAGCAATTTGTAGCTCACTTTGTCTTTCGGCCATTGACTTGAGTAAGGTCAAATTCTCCTCTCTAACTACTCATACGGTAGACAAATCTCTTCTCAAGAATTCCCATTGTTTTTTTTGTACGACCTGATCGTTTTATTTTTATAATTATCCAAAAATGTAGTGTTTAGGCTTATATACTTTTTCACCCCGTATTCTTTTCGCCACCACAGCGTGTTTCTTTTCCGTGTTAATTCATTAATAGATTCAACATGTAATTTAAATCGGTCACCGTACTCCTAAAAACACACAACGTGTGTCAGTCTACTCGATTAGTGACATTTAATTTGTGATTTAAAGTGTCCTGAAATTAAGACAAATCAATAAATTGCATTTAGGCGAGATAAAAAGACAATTATTTTCTATTCATTTAATTAAATCATGTTTTTTCGATTTTTAATACATATTTTGGTGCTAAAAATTAAAATTCGTCTTAACAATTATTATCCCCTCGCCCAACGAAGTTGGGGAGGGGAAAACGCGTTTGATCCGTTTGTCCGTCCGTTCATATATCTTTTGAATAACAAGTCGTAGATGGACAATGTTTTGTCCATGGATGCATCTTGAAGAGTACTTTAGGTTGATAAATAGAGTAAGTGGATTTGACCTACATTTCATGCATGAGTGACTCAGGTTAAGATCTGGGATACTACAACTTGTAGAGGAATAATATTTTGTGTGTAGATGCATCTCATAAAGTTATAAAGCTCCAGATAAAAATAAGGTCACTTTGACCTACATTTCATGCACGAGTGACTTAGGTTAAAGTTTTTGTAAGAGTCCAAATCTGGGATACTACAACTTGTAGAGGAATAATATTTTGTATGTAGATGCGTCTTGTAAAGTAACGAAGCTCCAGATAAAAATAGGTCATTTTGACCTACATTTCATGCATGAGTGACTTAGGTTAAAGTTTTTGTAAGATTCCAGATCTGGGATTATACAACTCGTAGAGGAATAATATTTTGTATGTAGATGCGTCTTGTAAAGTTACGAAGCTCCAGATAAAAATAAGGTCACTTTGACCTACATTTCATGAAAGAGTGACTTAGGTTAAAGTTTTTGTAAGAGTCCAGATCTTGGATACTACAACTTGTAGAGGAATAATATTTTGTATGTAGATGCGTCTTGTAAAGTTACGAAGCTCCAGATGAAAAGTAGGTCACTTTGCACTACATTTAATGCATGAGTGACTCAGGTTAAAGTTTTTGTAAGAGTCCAGATCTTGGATACTACAACTTGTAGAGGAATAATATTTTATATGTAGATGCATCTTATAAAGTTTATAAGCTCCAGGTAAACATATGGTAACTTTGACCTACATTTCATGCATGAGTGACTTACGTTTAAGTTTGTGTTACAGCTTGGATTTTAGATACTACAACTCATAGAAGAATAATAGTATGTATGTAGATGCGTCTTGTAAAGTTACAAAGCTCCAGATAAAAATTAAGTCACTTTGACCTACATTAGTGACTTAGGTTAAAGTTTGTTACAGTTTGGATTTTAGATACTACAACTTGTAGAAGATTAATCTTTCATCAGCAGATGCACATGCTTTAGGTGTGAGGCTCCTGATTGAAATAAGGTCACTACATTTCTTGCATGACTATATCAGATTTAAGTAACAAGCCAGATCTTGAATGGTACAACTTCCTTTAGTGCTTATAATACTAGGCAAACATTCAATAAACGGGCGAGGGGATTACCTGTCGTTTCCGACTGCCCCTTCTCTTGTTTTATATTGAATATATTTGTTGAATAGTTATAAATGAATCCAGTTTAAGTATATAAAGTATCTGAACTTAAACAGTGTTTAGTATTTATTCATTGATGAATTAACCACGGATCCGAGAGGAACGGACATGTCCTAGACACTGAACTAAGCAAACTACTTGGCATACGTCGTTTTGCATTTGTGGAAAGGTTTCGGTTAATGGTTTTTCTGGTTTTTTGTTGAGCTGTTCATTCTACGCACAAACTATTTATGACCGAAGAGATGGTGACACACAGACACGGACTTTACGGTCACAGATTTGGTGGCAAGTGTGGGGATCCGTTGAATTATAATCGGAGAAAAATAAAATTCAATAAATAAGAAAACAAAAGTAGATACTTAGTTTACAAACAAATAGATAAGAAATTTTATGAAGAAGCTAAAAATGGCACACGGGGGAGTTTATGAGGAAACGGGATATTTGAGTGACGACCGTTATAGCTTATATAGTGAAAAGATAAAGCGGAAACTGAGTCTATGAAGTTACTTGGGTTGAGACGAGTTAATTTTGCTTCTCAGCATGCACGATGCTACGACTCTGACCAGGAAAAAAGACCATTGAGAAGCTCAGAAAAAAATCAACCCCCTAAAACTCCTTATACTAGTCACAGAAGGTTAGAAAATGACCTGACATATTCTGGTTTACCATCACGTGACGATCTTTTACTTAAAATATCAGAAACTTCTCCTGTAGAAACGGTTCGAACCGAATAGTAGTGATCGGAATCAAACATTTTAATGGCAATAAATAGCTTACCATCATAAATTCTGAGAGTGTCCGAATGCATCCAGCCAGCCAATCAGAAATCTCAAAAGAAAAGACCGGAAGACAGTTGACCTGAACCCAAAATCCTCACTTTTTTCTTGATTGCATCCAAAATAACATGTGCCAAAGATACAGATGAAAACGATTTAGTTTTTTGCAATTTTATTTTATTATCTAGCTTGCATAGATAATTTGTATAGTATTTTTTTCACCATTTATTTATATATAAGTGCTTTTTTAATTTTATTTACGCAATTTTCAGCGTAAAAATTGTGTTGAAATTGAGAACTGAAAATAGAACTTTAGATAGGTTAGTCATGGAATTTAACGACACACATGACACCCCCTTCATTTCTATCACTGGGTCTGATTTTTTTTTTGGGACAGTTCAGTTCAAACCCAGTAGTGAGTAGTGACACTGCCCCAGTTTCACTAGCTTGGCTGGTACTTCCCCTGGAACTTCTGTTACAAGCTTCAGCCTAGCAGTTCCCATTCAGGACTTAGGTTTTGAGCTGAACACTGCACGGGCTATTCCTACAGTGTCTGTTGTAACTTCGACTGTAGCCTCCAGGCCTTTGAACTCTTCAGGTTCCTTCAATCCAGTTCCTGGTTCGGCCATGGGTGTTAATCGTTCTATTTCTTGTGCTCCAGTGGTGAGTTTCAGTTCTCAGTTTTGGACCAGACCTCAGGTGCATTTCTTCCCTCCAGGCTTTGGAAACCCCTCTATGTTTGGTTTTCCTCGGCAGTTTCCTGGTGGTCCTACCCCATCAGCTGCAGCTGGAGGTCCCAATCAGGTAGCTGGTCTTGTTGGTCAGGCAGATTTTATCTCTAACTTTACAGATTCTGTCAAGGTAGAGTTTAGCTCGCTAAACTCTCGCCCCTCTGTTTTAAAGGTTTCAGTGGCCAAGGAAAACACTAGTTCTTCTATTTCTACTAACGCTATAATTAGTGCAGCATCTAGTGTTATTCCTGTCAGTACAGCTCCTATTACACCTGTTAGTCGTGTTTCTACTTCTAACTACTTGGTCAGTTCTGCTCCCTCTTCCTTTCATGCCTGTATGGAAGGGGATGACTCAGATAATTTTTCTCTTGCTCCAGGCAATCAAGAACATCAGTTCATTGACGATGGCCTACCTGAGCAAGCAGGTTCTACTCAAAGAAAGTCTGTTTCCTTTGTTCCTGTTGCAGAAGAGGACGGTGATAACTCTACTTTAGAAACTGATCCTAGCTCTGTTCATAAAGATCATCTTAGATCTAGTGTGTTTCACTTCATGAGGATGTGGAAGAAGTCCCTTTTGCCTTACCACCCAAGTCTAAGAGATTTCCTTTTCGTTTGAGACTTCCTGTGATATAGTACAGGGAACTTTTCCTTCTTACTCGGCCTTCCCCGAGTCTAACCATACATCCTCAGCTTTGCTTGCCATTAATAGTGCTCTTTTATACAGGTTTTGGTCCTTCTTCTTTCACAGGTGTTTTTCTGTTAAAGATATCCCAATCTTTAACTCTACATTGGGAAGGATTGTTCCTACATGTGATAAAACTTTGCCTTCACTCTAGGTTCCAAAAATGTTGACGGTCTGCGTCTCACTCATACACTATATTCTTAGTCTTAAAAATTTACTTAGAAATTGCTCACAAGTTTTTGGGTCAGCTGGACATTACTTGTCAGCAGCTGGATCGCTCTTACATATATGGAGGGAGAGGGGATTTCGGAATTGAAAGCCTTCTTACACCAAGTAGGCAAAGCTCTTGGTTCATCTCAATGTCTCATTTTGGGCTCTCTTGCCAATTTGACTTTATCTTTATTCTTAATGTTTCCAAGGTGACTTAACCTTTATCCCCGCACTTTCGAAGAAAGTTCGGGGATAATGTTATACCCTCCGTCTGTCCGTCCGTCCGTCACACTTTTCTTGTGACACAAACTCCTCCTACATTTATGGATGTAGCGATTTAATTTTGTTATAGAATTGTTGCATATAGTCTGTAGATGCGCAATAAGCTTTCGGATTTTTGATATTGGTCTTGGTGCAAACAAGAGGCCCCATGATGTCAATTTTAACAAAGACCCAAAGATGTGGATTAGACACATGTGGCATGTGACGCAAACTCCTCCTACATTTTCGGATTTAAGGATCAGATCTTTATGCAGAATTGTTGCATATAGTCTAAAGATTTGCAATAAGCTTTTGGAATTTTGGTTCCGGTTCCAACTTTGGTAAATTTCCTGAAAATGTCAAAGACACTTATTTTTTAAAATTTTGGCATATTATCTTATATTCTGACAAGTGTTTGGTAAAAAACAAATTTCTGATAACTTAGGATTCTGAAAGGCGGTTCCAATTTTGGTAAATTTCCTGAAAGTCTCAAAGACCACTTATTTTTTGGAATTCTACCTAGCAACGATACTTAAAATGTTTGTGTAGCTCAGGACGAACATTTTTACAAATTGGATTTCAAAAATATTTGATTCCAATTTTGGTAAATTTCCTTAAAGTCTCAAAGACCACTTATTTTTTGGAATTCTACCTAGCAACCATATTTTAAATATTTGTTTAGCTTAGGACGAACATTTTTATAAATTGGATTTCAAAAATATTTGATTTCAATTTTGGTGAATTTCCTGAAAGTCTCAAAGACAACTTATTTTTGGGAATTCTACCTAGCAACCATACTTTAAATGTTTGTGTAGTTTAGGACGAACATTTTCATAATTGGATTTCAAAAATATTTTATTCCAATTTAGGAAAATTTCCTGAAAGTCTCAAAGACCACTTATTTTTGGGAATTCTACCTA
>MJUU01023839.1:33398-49411 GCA_002080025.1 Modiolus philippinarum
TGATCCCTAAATCCAAAAATGTAGCAGGAGTTTGCGTCACATGCCACATGTGTCTAATCCACATCTTTGGGTCTTTGTTAAAATTGACATCATGGGGCCTCTTGTTTGCACCAAGACCAATATCAAAAATCCGAACGCTTATTCCGCATCTACAGACTATATGCAACAATTCTATAACAAAATTAAATCCCTAAATCCATAAATGTAGGAGGAGTTTGTGTCACATGCCACATGTGTAAAAATTGACATCATGGGGCATCTTGTTTGCACCAAGACCAATATCGAAAATCCGAAAGCTTATTGCGCATCTGCGGACTATATGCAACAATTCTACAACAAAATTAAATCCCTAAATCCAAAAATGTAGGAGGAGTTTGAGTCACAAGAAAAGTGTGACGGACGGACGGACGGACAGACGGAGGGTATAACATTATCCCCGAACTTTCTTCACAAGTGAGGGGATAAAGAAAAAACCTAAAGGGGTTGAAAAACACCAAGACGTCAATACCTCAGTGCTGACCTTACACTTATTTTATTAAGAAACTTGCAATATCAAAATTGTTGAAAATTTAATTAAAGCCAAGAATTATCTCCCTTTTCCAAAGCTCTGTCCGTAGCTTTTTGATTTTGTTTTATTTAAACGATTTTTTGGTACTGTTCTCTGCCAAATTTTACAAAATTTGGGTTTCTGCTCTTGCAAATGTTTAATCAGTACTTAAGAGACATAAGTTGTCCTAAATGGCCATGTGCAGAAACTTAATTACAGTTATTTCGGTATCGAGTTATATATTTTAAATCCTGTCACCTTGATCCGTTTAACGCTGAACCTACGCGTCTCCAGATGATACATAGGAAAATACCTTGTTAATGAGTGCAGTCATGTCATAATGCAGAAAGCTTTTTCTTTCACAATTGTGAATTTTTGCATAAGTTCAAAATAAATAATTAGCGATAAATGAAGTATCTTTTTCTTTAACATATCAAGTGTCCCTCGGTGTTTTTGAATACTATCCATCTATATACGTTCAAATTAATGTTCCGTATAGAGAAGTCACGAATGCAAATAATAACAAGACGCAAACTTTTAACATTGATTGGACAAATTTTAGCCAACATTTTTTGATTGGTTAAAACCATTGTCATTTCCTTTAAGTTTTCACAACGCGGGCATTCACGTCTCGGATTTCAAAGTAACACGTTCACTTGTCTCTTTAACAGCTTATCCTGTGGGGATTATTTACTTTGTTTAAACGCCCTACACCGGAGGTTTTTGCCAACATGTCGCGATCGAGACGTGCAGTCGCTCCAAAAAATCACGCAAAAATTAATGGCTACGGATTGGATTATTCGTCTGACGAGGATATTTTAGACGTGTCAGATCCTAACTCTAATGAGTTTGATGGCGAGTCTGAGGTGGCCGTGTCTGCTAAAGACGACATACATGAAAGCAGTGAGAAAGACCAGAGAGCCCTGTACGAGTTGCAAGGAGCGAGACCCAAAATGCAGCATGGTAAAACACAGAACAAGCATGGAGAAAGGGAACCCGCATTGTTCTCCCCAGACTGATTTGGTGCTGCGGGACCGCAGCGTCTTCCTTTGTGAAGGTTGATACCCGCAGCGCTTTAATCAACCGCAGCGCCTTGATAACTGATGCCGCAGCGTCATTATAATTAACTGATACAATGATTTGTTTGTTTTATCAGCTAGATAAACATGTACAATGCCTGGTGGGTTTACTTTGTGTGAGAATGACAAACAAAAACAAGCTCATCTTTGTCAATTGAATTAACGACCTGTGTATCCACTGTCTACAAATATCGATCGAAGTCAGTATTTCTAAAAACAGATTTTCTGATTGGCCGATAAATAAACATTTGACCTTCAAAAGAGACAAGCCTTACCTGGATAATTATTAACTATCAAATGTCTTTAAAATAATTATTTTGCAGCCAGACCACCAAAGTTTTGTGTATTTGTGTTGAATTAATACTTATGTGACAGTTTTTATTTTTATTTTTTAATTATGAAATACGTTTTGGTTGTCTCCCCCTTAATTTTTGTTTAAAGCAAACTGATTTTTTTGTCAGCAATACTAATATCTTAAGCTATTTTCAGCAGTCCTTTTATATAACAAAAACAATTTTTCAAATAAAAAAAGTTTGAAGTAGTGTTTACAACATTATTTGCATAAAATTTTACAAAATATCTTTTCTCTTACATACCGTGTCTACTGCACAAAAAAATGAAAATATATGTTCTGGAAATCATACTACTTATTGATTCCTACACTCCAATGAGTAAAACTACAATGAGGAAAACTCATGAAGAGGTTTAACAAGTCTTGTTAATTAAGGTGTAGGAAACTTCAGTCCCAATCTTTAGTCTTATTTGACAGGTTTATCAGAAATGTATATTTATTTTATTATGTGATTATTTATGATAAATATTTGAACATAAACACATTCTTTATTTAAAATGGCATCAAATAGTTAGGGCAGTTAATATATGCATGGTCAATAGTCTTTCCGCGCACTTAAATTTTGCGCCTTCAAAAATTTCTGGGGAGAACACTGAACCCGACAAGGCAAAAATGGATAAAAAGAAAGCTCAACCCAAGAGGAAAGGTGAGATCGATATAACAGTTTTACGGCAAAATAAAATTTTGAGTTAGTTTGTTGAATCACAGTTTTGTGAATTATTGCAGGGTAAATTGTCAAGTTCAAAATTAAAGCTTCACAATTTCCAGTCGGACAGTAGTATCGAAGACACATTAAATGTTAGAGCTAAAAGTCGGTGAACGAAATCGTCAGATATACAAAAGATTGCAACTAGCGACGATGAGCACGATAGTTCTTCGTCTGAAAATCATACAAGTTATGACAATTACGGTAGTAAAAACAAAAAATCTGGCATGGTTAAAAAGGCAAGTGACGAAGTGAATTCACAGATTTTGCCCATTCTTTATTGCAATACGAATACGTTAACAAAGACACAAAATATCAAGATTAAGTTTTCCTTTTATTTGTAGCAGGTAAAATAGAAACAATTACAACTGGCAGGATTAAACAATTAAGAAAATCGTGTATTGCAGTGGTATTTATCATTGGAGAGCCCTTTTAGATTCTTACGCTGCTCTCATGCGAGAAATTGAAACTGGGCAAAAAACATTAGAAGTTCCACTTTTATCACAACATGTAAAAACTGAGGTTAAAAAAGTGTCCAATGTAAAAAAGGATGGCCAAAAATTGCCTACAATATTGTATTGTGCACAATTTCAAAAAAATAAGTGTTCAAAACAGTCGCCTTATTTCACTATTTTAAGAGGTGTGAACAGGGAGGTTCATCATATTTGTGCAGAATGTTTTCGAATTTACAAAATTAAAAATGGACATCTCGAGAGTTCAACTGCGTGTCCTTATTTTTCGGATTGACTAAATCCAATTTCTGCCATTTACTTGGGGGCTAGGCATGCAAAAAAGTGCAAATTTTGTTTGAACATTGGAGTTGCCCATGAAATCATTAACAATTTTGTAATGGTTCATGATGTAGTTCGATCTTCTTTGAAATACTATTTTCAATGTTGTAAAGTACCAGTAAATTTTGCATTAAATTTTGATTTTCTTAGGAATATTTTGAGTGATTATGAAGATGCTGAGGTTTTGCGAATTTTTAGAATACGGATGGCCCATTGGTCATTCCGGTACCCCCTTTTCTTCTGCTTTTAAAGAGAATCACTGTGGTGCAAATAATTTTCCCGATTTCATTTAACGTTATCTGAAGAAAGAAATGGATTTCAATAGTTGACATATGTTTTTTTTTATCTTACCTGTATTTGTTGATACTTTGTTAGTAGAAATCATTCCAATCTCTGTTGTAACATCACTTTTATCTGTAACATATACATGTGTCATATTCATGACAGGATATGATCATTTTATAAAGTAAAAATAAATCTTTATTTTTGCAGACTGATTGCTGCAAAAATAAACAAAAACTTAAAGGGGTTGAAATACATACATATTCATTAACCAAGAAGTCAATACTTCAGTGCTGACCTAACACTTATTTTATTAAGAAACTTGCAATATCAAAATTGTTGAAAATTTAATTAAAGCCAAGAATTATCTCCCTTTTCCAAAGCTCTGTCCGTAGCTTTTTGATTTTGTTTTATTTAAAACGATTTATTGGTACTGTTCTCTGCCAGATTTTACAAAATTTTGGTTTCTGCTCTTGCAAATGTTTAAACTGTACTTTAGAGACATAAGTTGTCCTAAATGGCCATGTGCAGAAACTTAATTACAGTTATTTCGGTATCGAGTTATATATTTTAAATCCTGTCACCTAGATTTGCTTCAGGAAATCCGTTTAACGCTGAACCTACACGTCTCCAGATGATACATAGGAAAATACCTTGTTAATGAGTGCAGTCATGCCATAATGCAGAAAGCTTTTTCTTTCACAATTGTGAATTTTTTGCATAAGTTCAAAATAAATAATTAGCGATAAATAACAAAATACCGAAGTTACTGTCAATTTATTTTCTGCATATGTGCATTTCGACAACTTATGTCTCATCAGTGCAGATCAAAACCAAAACATTTGGAAGTCCAATAACCAAAAACATGTTAAAGCTGATAGAGAACAAATAACCAAAAGGATCTAAATAGAAAAGCCAAAATTCAGCTAAGGACAGAGCTATGCATGAGGGAAATACTCCTTAGTTTTAAATAAATTTCGTACAATTTAGATATTGCAAGTTTCAGTACAGTCGGTTTTCGGGTCAGAACCGAAGTACTGATTACTGGGTTGGTGAATACCCTCGGGGACTAACAGTCCACCAGCAGAGGCATCGGCCCAGTGGTAATAAATAACAAAATACCGAAGTTACTGTCAATTTATTTTCTGCATATGCGCATTTCGACAACTTATGTCTCATAAATGAAGTATCCCTTTCTTCAACATATCAAGTGTAACTCGGCGTTTTTGAATACTATCCATCTATATGCGTTCAAATTAATGTTCTGTATAGTGAAGTCACGAATGCAAATAATAACAAGACGCAAACTTTTAACATTGACTGGACAAATTTCAGCCAACATTTTTTGATTGGATAAAACCATTGTCATTTCCTTTAGTTTTCACAACGTGGGCATTCACGTCTCGGATTTCAAACAAGTAACACGTTCACTTGTCTCTTTAAAAGCTTATCCCGTGGGGATTATTTACTTTGTTTACACGCCCTACACTGGAGGTTTTTGCCACTATGTCGCGATCGAGACGTGCAGTCGCTCCAAAAAATCACGCAAAAATTAATCGCTACGGATTGGATTATTCGTCTGACGAGGATATTTTAGACGTGTCAGATCCTAACTCCAATGAGTTTGATGGCGAGTCCGAGGTGGCCGTGTCTGCTAAAGACGACATACATGAAAGCATTGAGAAAGACCAGAGAGCCTTGTACGAGTTGCAAGGAGCGAGACCCAAAATGCAGCATGGTAAAACACAGAACAAGACCTGACAAGGCAAAAATGGATAAAAAGAAAGCTCAACCCAAGAGGAAAGGTGAGATCGATATAACAATTTTACGGCAAAATAAAGTTTTGAGTTAGTTTGTTGAATCACAGTTGTGTGAATTATTGCAGGGTAAATTGTCAAGTTCAAAATTAAAGCTTCACAATTTCCAGTCGGACAGTAGTATCGAAGACACATTAAATGTTAGAGCTAAAAGTCGGTGAACGAAATCGTCAGATATACAAAAGATTGCAACTAGCGACGATGAGCACGATAGTTCTTCGTCTGAAAATCATACAAGTTATGACAATCACGGTAGTAAAAACAAAAAATCTGGCATGGTTAAAAACGCAAGTGATGAAGTGAACACACAGATTTGGCCCCATTCTTTATTGCAATACGAATACGTTAACAAAGACACAAAATATCAAGATCAACTTTTCCGTTTATTTGTAGCAGGGGAATTAGAAACAATTACAAATGGCAAGATTAACCAATTAAGAAAATCGTGTATTGCAGTGGTATTTATCATTTGAGAGCTCTTTTAGATTTTTACGCTGCTTTCATGCGAGAAATTGAAACTGGGCAAAAAACATTAGAAGTTCCACTTTTATCACAACATGTAACAACTGAGGTTAAAAAAGTGTCAAATGTAAAAAATTGCCTACAATATGGTATTGTGCACAATTTAAAAAAAATAAGTGTTCAAAACAGTCGCCTCATTTCACTACTTTAAGAGGTGTGAATAGGGTGGCTCATCATATTTGTGCAGCATGTTTTCGAATTTACAAAATTAAAAATGGACATCCCGAGAGTTCAACAGCGTGTTCTTATTTTTCGGATTGACTAAATCCAATTTCTGCCATTTACTGGGGGGCTAGGCATGAAATAAAGTGCAAATTTCGTTTGAACGTTGGAGTTGCCCATGAAATCACTAACAATTTTGTAATGGTTCATGATGTTGTTCGATGTTCTTTGAAAGACAATTTTCAATGTTGTAAAATACCAGTAAATTTTGTATTAAATTTTGATTTTCTTAGGAATATTTTAAGTGATTATGAAGATGCTGAGGTTTTGCGAATTTTTAGAATACGGATGGCCCATTGGTCATTCCGGTACCCCTTTTCTTCTGCTTTTAAAAAGAATCACTGTGGTGCAAATAATTTTCCCGATTTCATTAAACGTTATCTGAAGAAAGTAATGGATTACGGTGCTGTTTTAGGTCCTTTCAAATCTAACTCTTTCAATACCGAAATAGCAGTGTCACCCATTAATACGGTACCCAAGAAGGATTCCACTGATAGAAGGGTGATCGTCGATTTAAGTTTTCCAGAATTTAAAAGACATGTATCTCGGAAAACCTGTTTCAGTCCATTACCAAACAGTTGACGATTTTATAAAACTGATTAAAGAGAAAGGGAAAGGTTGCAAAATTTTCAAGCGCGATTTAAAGCGGGCTTATAGACAACTGAGTGTTGACCCCGGTGATACACACTTGTTGGGTTATATATGGAAATGTCACCTTTATTTTGATTCAGTGCTTGCTATGGGTCTCCGGTCCTCCGCTTACATTTATATGAGGGCAATTTATTTGCCAAAAAATGGATTAAGTATTTTAAACTATATTGGCGATTTGGCAGGTTGCGAATTTTCAGAACAAAGTGATCAACCTTATGATTGGTTAGAGGGGTTGCTCCAAAAATGTGGTTTTGAAGAGTCCCCTGAAAAGGCTTCTCCTCCAATTGCAAGTACAAAGATGATATTCATTGGGATTCTTTTTGATATAGATAATTTCACAATTTCTATTGACAAAGACATATTAAATGAAATAAAATTTTTAGTATCAGAGTGGCTGCAAAAAGAGGTTACAGATAAAAGAGAGTTGCAATCTTTGCGAGGAAAGTTAAATTTTATCTCCCAGTGTGTACGCCCTAGTAGAATTTTTGTATCAAGATTGCTCAATTTCCTTAGAGAGATACCCGATGTTGAATAAATTGTTATTCCACCTGATTTGAAACTGGACCTGCATTGGTGGAATGCTTTCCACCCTCATTATAATGGAGTTTTAATTATGATTTCTGAAGACTGTGCCCAACCAGATGTCTTATTGTCGGTCGATGCGTGTCTTACAGGTTGTGGGGATGGTTAAACGGCAAATTTTTTCATGCAATTTTTCCGGAATTTATAGTAAACCAAAAATTTGAACATAAATGTGTACGAAATGTTGACAATTGTGATTGCCCTCAAAATTTGGGGGCGTTTGATAGCAAATACAAGGGTAATTGTTAACTGTGTGTCAGTGAGAGTTTTAAATTCAGGGGCAACCAGATATGCATTTCTGCAAGCTTGTTAAGCTTGTTAAGGGAAATATGTTTCCTTTCAGCTTTACACAATTGTGAAATTAAAGCTAACCACATTTCAGGGGTTGACAATAGAATTCCAGATTTACTTTTGCGCTGGGACATGGATTTTAAATATAGAACTCAGTTTAACGCATTTACAAAGGGCTACGAATTGCAAGAAGATATTGTATTAAGCGATATGTTTATGTTTGTGCATCCGTGGTGAAGTGCTTGTACTTAACCCGCAAATGTTATTTGATTGACTAAAATATTTCCAAATTTTGTTTTAGAATTCTCTGGAAAAATCGGTCACCTACATGAATAGATGTTGCAATCGAGATGATTTATTAAATAAAAGTGACGTAAATTATGTTACATTTTGGTGTTTATATCTTTTCGCATTTTTCTTGATGTCCCGTAAATCCAATTTAGTACCAGTTACTAGCAAAACCTTCGATAGTTCAAAACAATTATGCCGAGGTGATGTCGAGATCCATAGATCGTGTGTATTTGTTCGTTTTAAGTGGTCCAAAACTATTCAGTTTGGAAAAAGAGTTCTTGTTATTCCTCTAGTAAAAATACCTTCTTTTATCTTTTGTCCCATCACTGCGTATACTAAAATATGTGATTTGGTGCCATGCTCCACAGAGAGCCCCGCCTTTGTCAAAATTATCAAAGGGAAAATGATTGCAATGACTTACTCGCATTTTCAATCAAAATTACGAGAGCTTATGAATGCTATAGGTTTAAATTCTTCACTTTATTCTTCACACAGTTTTCGCCGAGGGGATGCCACTTTTGCTAACCAAGCTGGTGTTCCGTCCAATGTTATTCAAATAATGGGCGATTGGAGAAATGATGCATACAAAAATATATCTCGTGTTCCATTACTGAGAGATTATCAGTTTCAAAAAAAAAAAAAAAAAAAACTAAAAGAGTATATAACTCAAAAGAACTGGTTGATTGTATTTTTTAATCATTCTTGCAGTTCCAATAAAGGCAACTCTAATTACTGACAGTATTTGTAAACACGTCAAGATTTTGAAGAATTGCACTTTACAAGCTTTCAGATGTGCGTCTTTACTGGACATTGTTAATCATATAAACGATGGATCCATAAATATCTATTTTGGAATCCAATCGCTGAACTTTTTTCGCCTTTGTGTTGGTTGCATTTAAACAATAAGGGAAACGTCAAACTGTCAAATGTTTTAGACAAGTTTTATCTCATTGTTAATTATGTGAGGCTGGGACTAATATAACAGGGATTTGAAACATTTACAGTTCACACAAATTCGGTGTCGCGGCAGATTTACCTGTAAATCGTCGTATTTTTCAGCATTTCTCTGTTGAAACATAGGACATTTTCAGTACACGTTTTCTACCGATTTTAATACAAAATACATCATTTTATAGAAAAAAAGATTGCTGCAAATCATAGTATAACTTTTGTAAAATAAATTTATTCCAAAATACACAAATTTTGCTCTATAACTTGGATAATTTTGTTTTTTTTTTATAAATATACCGCGAAATTTTACAGTTCATGACGTTTTTTTTAGTACACTTTCTATTTTCCCCAAAATATTTAATGCTACAAAATTTATATGATTGAAAAGATGAAACTTTGAGGCGAATCATGGAATATTTTTCTTTAAATTTAGTTGAAAATTTAGCTGTAAAATACACAGGGAAAAGTTTAGTGTTTGAACTCAAAATTTATTTCTAAAAATTACATGAGCGTGGTCATATCAGTCAAAATTTATCAGCATTGTAAAAAACTTTCCTGCATAAATGATATATGACTATAAAGCCGATGCAAAGAGCTTTATACTGATAAAATTTCGTAATGGTAGGATGGAATTTGACAGGTAAACTAACGAGTTCAAGTTAGCCAATTTTCTTGATTTTCATTGTTCTAACGCTCATTAATCATCGATAATAGCAATTATCCCTGTCAAGATAATAAGGCACCTGGCGTGTTTGTTTGTAGCATGCATGGAGGTGTTTATATTTATAACTATATTTCCATGCATGCTTCAGATGTAGTAACTACACGTGATTGGACAAGCGTAACGCCCCTAAGTATAAATTGACATTTGGGTTAATGACACGTGGTTAATGATATTGTTTCATTGGAAATTTTCATATCTTTTAGAAAGGCTTGTTTTATTAATTTGTGTTAGATACATTCATTACGAGTCAGTAAATTTGTTGTGAACTTTAACGTTTAAATCTTTCAAGTCAGACATTTTCGTAAATTGAGATTTTTGTTGTGAACATTCAAATTTGTAACAATCGTTGCAACGCTAAGATGCCAAGATCAAAACCAAATAGAGGAACACCGTCAAGACCTACAGGAAAAAGAAGAAGACAAAAACCATCAAGAGGCCAGCCTGCAGAGAAGAAAAGAAAGACTCCACCTACAGGTCAAGGAAAATCGCAAGAGCAGATATTACCGGTAGGAATAGGGAGAGAAAATGAATCTTCTGGAGGTGGGAACACTGGACACCCAACACAATCAGACGACGATCAAAGGATAAGACGGGAAACCGCCATTTTCCAAGAGGCGGCCGCAGGGAGACCATCCGGCAACACCTCGCGTCCTGTTGTGGTCCCGATTCCGGCAACTTGCTCCAAACGCTTCATAAACACCAACTCCCATACCGTACCAAGTGTGGAATCTATAAATGAAGATTCATCACGACTATTCTCGAGTGCTCTAGCAGACAGTACATGGAAAAGCTACGGGAGGGCAAGATCCATTTTAAGATCTTTTCAGGAGCTGTATGGTTAGTACAATTCATTGCTTACTTGTCACTGAAGAAATTTGCCCCAGCAACAGTTCGTTCTTATATTAGTGGAATCTCGTTTTCACAAAAAATTCTAAATCTGAATGATACAACGAAAAATTTTGTAATTGCAAAAATGCAGGAGGAAGTGGTCCGGGATAATCCCGGTAAAGATACCAGGGTACCTATCACGTTACCACTGCTAAAGAAAATAGTAAATGCGCTTCAACACGTATGTTCTTCCAACTATGAATACCTATTGTTCAAGTCTGCATTTCTTTTAGCATTCTTTGCCTTCCTGTGGGTGGGGGAATTTACATTTAATCATGGGAATCATTCTACATCAACATCTCTTCAAATTTCCGATATATCACTAACAACAAATCAAATTAAAATTTTCATTCGTAAATCTAAAACAGATCAGCGGGGTTAATCTAATTGCATAGTTGTCAACAGATACCATGGAAGTGACATAATTTGTCCTGTGCTATGCTTAAAGAAGTACTTAAAACCGACCTTCACTCCCAAACTGCCAACAACTATTTATACACATTAATGGGTCATGTTTAACTCGTTATCAAGTTTCTGTGGTTTTACGTAAGGCAGTTTCCTTCTTAAACGTACCAGATGCAGATAAATTTAAATCTCACTCTTTCAGAATCGGTGCGGCCTCAGAGGCAAAATTAAGGGGAATTAGTAATGACACAATCAAAAAATGGGGAAGATGGTCCCCAGATGCTTTTACAAGTTATATCAGAATTCCGTTATAAAAAAAAAAAATATTCGTCGTTTCCTAACTTATTTTGATTGCCTTAACTAGTATTAGTTTTCAGGTCAGAGAATTGTCGTATGGATTATTGCATCTTCAATACCCCATTAGGCCGGCGAAGCAGCAAGCAAACGTGCAGGTGGAGAAAATCTAGGGATAAACAGAATAAATGTTGATATCATTTGGATGACAAAAACTGGTATGAAATGAATGGGCAGATTTAGATCCAAAGGTCGAATTTGAATTGAAACAGAAATCAAGTCCAAATTTTATTCTTGTACATTTGGGAGCCAATGACTTGGTAATGGAGCGAACTAAAGAACTTATTGAAAATATTAAATGCTCTTTCTTGAGAATCAAAGCGTTAACACCATCCACTAATATAATTTGGTCGGATATGCTCCAAATATTTTACGAAAGGATATGGAGTAAATGAACATGAGACCATAACACATATGTTAACTCCAACTGCAATAATTTAAATGAATTTAAATAAAGGTTATATTGGCACGGAACATTCAGACCAAAAGTAGTAGAAAAATCACGCAAAAGAGTAAATGGTGCTGTGAGATCCTTCATGAGACAAAAGAACCAATACATCTTGAGACATCAATCTATTACTGCAAACGAATCTAACCTATTCCGACATGACGGCACACATTTTTCCCAGCTTGGAATTGGAATATTTCTAAATACTTTACAAGGCGGTTTAGAAACATTTGTATTGGGAAAGGGAAATACATTCCCAGCTGAATACTCTTATAACTTTTGGCCGCGGAAAGTTTTTTGGCGGTGATTGGGCTTCTTCGAAGTCCATTCATTTGTGGGTTCAGGAAGACAATAAACGGACTCGGAACAATTCTTTCTGGCACATACTTCACCTCTACCGGCTGTATGGTGGAGGGGATAAGCACTATTCGTGGATTCACTCTTGTTACCGAGAGGAACCCCCTCCACTTTTGGTACCAAAAGGGAGGTGTCACCTTTGCACATTTTTATACAATCGTAGAAATCAGTCAGTAAAATATCAAAGGGACAGTTTTCAATTCGAGGATATGTGTAAACGGAAGGGAGTGTCTCTGTCCTATTCCAATCTTGTACGTAAGAGGGATAATCGACATCTATGTTAACATAGGGTCACCGATATGCTCTTCCAACTACATGGTTATCGGTCTTGTCTCCCTGTAACTGATCAAAAAATTTCCATCTGCGGCTATAGATATTATTCCACTTATTGTGAAAAAGTGTTCATGCATTAACTTAATTTCTTGTCGTGTATTTTTCTGACGCCAGGGGTACTTTTATTAATAGCAATTATCCCTGTCAAGATAATTGAATTTAATAAGGCACCTGGCGTGTTTGTTTGTAGCATGCATGGAGGTGTTTATATTTATAACTATATTTCCATGCATGCTTCAGATGTAGTAACTACACGTGATTGGACAAGCGTAACGCCCCTAAGTATAAATTGACATTTGGGTTAATGACACGTGGTTAATGATATTGTTTAATTGGAAATTTTCATATCTTTTAGAAAGGCTTGTTTAATTAATTTGTGTTAGATACATTCATTACGAGTCAGTAAATTTGTTGTGAACTTTAACGTTTAAATCCCCACCCTCCCTCCTGCAATTATGTCATGTTTTATGCATTATTACTGCGCTTTGTTATATTTAGAACGATACTGATGTGCTGTTCTTTTGATATTGTTCAGTTTCCAGTTCCAATAGATATTGAACACGTGTGCAGTGACATAAAGATGATGATGATAAACAGCTATTAGTGATTCAGACATTTAAATTAACTCGCCGTGAAACATACTACAGATGTGATTTATTTTTCATTTATCAATCGTTCGCTTGCTTATTAATTCGAAATATTTGACAGTAAATATCTTATTGAAATTATTTTGCATTAGGCGCAGATCTTTTGCAGGGGGCGGTTCAGGGAGACAATAAACGGACCCGGAACGTTTCTTTCTGGCACATACTTCAACCCTACCGGCTGTATGGTGGAGGGGATAAGTACTATTCGTGGATTCACTCTTGTTACCGAGAGGAATCCCCTCCACTTTTGGTACCAAAAGGGAGGTGTCACCTTTGCACATTTTTATACAATCGTAGAAATCAGTCAGTAAAATATCAAAGGGACAGTTTTTAATTCGAGGATATGTGTAAACGGAAAGGAGTGTCTCTGTCCTATTCCATTCTTGTACGTAAGAGGGATAATCGACATCTATGTTAACATAGGGTCACCGATATGCTCTTCCAGCTACATGGCTATCGGTCTTGTCTCCCTGTAACTGATCAAAAAATTTTCATCTGCGGCCATAGATATTATTCCACTTATTGTGAAAAAGTGTTCTTCAAATATTAAATGCATTAACTTAATTTCTTGTCGTGTATTTTTCTGACGCCAGGGGTACTTTTATTAACTGTCATTTGTTTATTGGACGCTTTCTCGATAATTTTACGACCTCTATACACAAGAAAACAACCCCTGGGGCATTTATTACACATTTTTAATTAGGATTTCATTGTTGTGTGAATAAAAATTTAATGTTGTAAAAATACGATAAATCAGCTTTTCGGCAAATCTTTTAGAATAATTTTATGTTGAGTAAATCAAAAGTTACAGCCGAAAATCGTAGCTTGGACACCGCTTTTTATTCGATCAAACTGGTTTGTTAAATAGTTTCATATCCCTGTTATATTAGTCCCAGTGTGAGGACTCTTATCACATACATTTGTATTTTGGTGAGGGAAGGGACTTTTGTTTTTGTTCTCTCCAGTAATTTGAAATTGAGAGAAAGGAACCATTCATGTTCTTATTTTCTCGATGTGTTTTAAGAACAATTATGCATCCCGTTGATTTAATAGTTTGCATTTATTTAATAAGGTACTGTGAAAGTACTATTGTTCGTGGGGTTCCAATTTTCGTGGATTTCGTGATTCACTAAAAGCACGAAATTATGTTCCCAACGAAATACATTTATGCCCTAGAGTTTTAATGCACAAAATTAGAAATCACGAATTTAAGTACCCACGAAATAGTGATATTTATGAAAACAACGAATATTGGTGTCAACGAATAAAAGTACTTCCACAGTAATTCATTTTGTTTTTACCTTTTGTCAGTCACATTGTACCATGGCTTTTGGTCACGTAACACGATATTTTTTAAAATCTTTTTTATAACTGCGGAATTTTTTTTATTGTTTGGGCCTTCGGTTTGGCCTTGAAATCGTTATATGTAGTGACATTAATTTCTCATTTTTGTATATGTAATTTTAAACAATTGCAATTGTAATTTTTTATGCCAAATATTAAATGCTTTACATTTATTTTGTTTTTCAATTAGAAAGTGTGAATCCTTTTTCTTTGCATATTCCGCAACTTTGCATCTGTTCTTCAGTGACTTTGTCGGTGTTATTGCAGTCAAGGGTTAAAGTTTAACTAAGGTTTTGTGTTCATATTTTGTTAACAATGTTCCAAATCTTATTTATTGAATTTAGTGCGTCTCTTCATGCCATTATTACAGAATTTGGAAGCTAATTGTAAAAAAGCCTCTGAAGAAACTCAACCCTCAATTCAGAATAAAAGATCTTTTTACTTTTTTCCTATTTTGTCAGTGGCAATCAAAACACGTTGCCCTGGTTACCCCAGTCAAACCTTATTTCTTCCTTCGATATTATTTTAAACGATGAACTTGTGCTCGTCCTGATAGCGAACTGCAACAAATTTTAATATTAATAAAATAATGGTTTG
The DNA here is from genome assembly GCA_002080025.1 of Modiolus philippinarum. Lineage (NCBI taxonomy): Eukaryota > Metazoa > Mollusca > Bivalvia > Mytilida > Modiolidae > Modiolus > Modiolus philippinarum. Next base: position 48,580 of record MJUU01023839.1, read on the forward strand.
CAAAGTGGTTTGTAATACGGCAGCATGTGTTGCTTGTTTGGTCAAATTATATTGACAAAACATGACATTTACCAAATGGTAAGTAATGTGTTTTTTTTTCCTTTTTCTATATTTTGATTGATCATTGTAATATTTACTGCAATTGATGGTAGTTTCTGGTCCTTCATATATTTAATCATAATTTCTTTTAATTTTCTTTAATCCTTATGCAAATAAATATTAAAGGATAGTTACTATCAAAATATTGTCATTTTGAAATTCAGTGAAAGGCTTCTAAGTGAAATTTGGTACAAGTTATGTCTATTCTTTATCATACATTTAACTTTTCGTTCATGTATCAATCATGCATGAAGTTACTTCCCTTTTTCTTACAGATCAAACATGTAAAAAGGTAAAAAATAGATTAGCGTTCTGCAGATAACCATTTAGACAGCTGATGTCTCTTCAGTGCAGATAAAAATCTTTAGAAGGCCAAAATTTGAAACATAAGATAACATCGAATTCATAAATACAATGATATATAAGTAGTCCCACAAACAGCAAAAGGCTGCTCCATTTAAATCTAACTTGGACAGGAGGAACTCACTTATCATATTTGTCTATTGGTTTTAGGGGTGACACTTATTATTTGTGTTGGATGGTGTCATCTAGGGAAAGTAAATTATGTGAAAAGGGGGATAATGAAATCATTACAAACAACGGCAGTAGAATACCGAAGGAACAAGGGAAGCGATAACTACAAAAATCGAAGTCCAAAGACATGGCAGAAACGGTAACAGATAATAACAAAAACAAAACAAGGACGTGAGACAGCTACAATGCACGGAAATAA
>MJUU01023840.1:4504-99017 GCA_002080025.1 Modiolus philippinarum
GTAAATTTGAGAAACAAATTGCTTTAAAAGACATCAACAATGAATAAAAGTGTTTTAGACCATTTGAAATAAAACACAATGAAATCCAAGTTTTCCACAAGCACTTTAAATACCAAGATCCTGTCTTAAATTTCTTCTAAGGGTAACAGAGTCAACCTAAAACAAAAAAAGGCATGTTCAATGGAAAAAGGATAAACTAATAAATCACGTATTGCATATTATTAACTGTAATGGTTGACTACCCATTGTTGCCATGGAAATTTTTTCTTACAAGATAAAATTTCATTCCCTCTTTTAAATTAGCAACTATTGAACTACACAGGTAACAAGGACTTTCTTAAAAATGCCAACAGTTAATCTTCCATGACCCAAACACCAAGGATATCTTGAACCGGTTTTTGTAGTCCCTTCACTCAAGTGTATGCATAAATCAACTCCGACAACTCGAACACCTCTCTATCTCGGACTGTTTTTTCTTTGGTCCCTCGAGTGTTAGAGCCATGGAAGTTTGACTGTAGCAAGTTTGGTGGATGATTGCATGGCAAGATATGGTACTTAGCCAGTATTTCAAGGTATGGTGAACATAAACTATTCTCTAGCTTTAGAACAAGATGAGAACAATGCAATGTTTGTGTTATCGTCATTCAGAGCCTAATGAGCCGCTAAACAATACCCCAGCATTTGATTGAAATATTGGTATTTGTGTTTTTGAACAGCAACCAAATTCCTTCACGCACAGCTGAAGGTTAGGTACTACAATTGTGTCGTGTATCATCAAAAGCAAAAAAAAGGCTTGCCATGGTATAATAATTGATTTTAATGGAATCCATGAAATTCCCCCAAAAAAATTCTTTCCTATTTGAATACAATTTAAATCTTAAAGTATCAGCAAACATCTACTTGATGTAGGTAGGTGTCAAACCAATTATTATAAAAACTTAATTAAAGGCAATACATGTACATCTGTTACTTCACCCCCATTAGAATATGCAATTTGATTAAACTGAAAGTAGTGTAATGTAAAATGCAAATCAGAGACTTACCTGAGTCTGCCAAAGAGGCTTAAATTGTCCAGAAGAGCAATACAGACTCAGGTAAGTCTCTGATTTGCATTTTACATTACACTACTTTCAGTTTAATCCAATTGCATATTCTAATGGGGGTGAAGTAACAGATGTACATGTATTGCCTTTAATTAAGTTTTTATAATAATTGGTTTGACACCTACCTACATCAAGTAGATGTTTGCTGATACTTTAAGATTTAAATTGTATTCAAATAGGAAAGAATTTTTTTGGGGGAATTTCATGGATTCCATTAAAATCAATTATTATACCATGGCAAGCCTTTTTTTTGCTTTTGATGATACACGACACAATTGTAGTACCTAACCTTCAGCTGTGCGTGAAGGAATTTGGTTGCTGTTCAAAAACACAAATACCAATATTTCAATCAAATGCTGGGGTATTGTTTAGCGGCTCATTAGGCTCTGAATGACGATAACACAAACATTGCATTGTTCTCATCTTGTTCTAAAGCTAGAGAATAGTTTATGTTCACCATACCTTGAAATACTGGCTAAGTACCATATCTTGCCATGTAATCATCCACCAAACTTGCTACAGTCAAACTTCCATGGCTCAAACACTCGAGGGACCAAAGAAAAAACAGTTCGAGATAGAGAGGTGTTCGAGTTGTCGGAGTTGATTTATGCATACACTTGAGTGAAGGGACTACAAAAACCGGTTCAAGATATCCTTGGTGTTTGGGTCATGGAAGATTAACTGTTGGCATTTTTAAGAAAGTCCTTGTTACCTGTGTAGTTCAATAGTTGCTAATTTAAAAGAGGGAATGAAATTTTATCTTGTAAGAAAAAATTTCCATGGCAACAATGGGTAGTCAACCATTACAGTTAATAATATGCAATACGTGATTTATTAGTTTATCCTTTTTCCATTGAACATGCTTTTTTTGTTTAAGGTTGACTCTGTTACCCACAGAAGAAATTTAAGACAGGATCTTGGTATTTAAAGTGCTTGTGGAAAACTTGGATTTCATTGTGTTTTATTTCAAATGGTCTAAAACACTTTTATTCATTGTTGATGTCTTTTAAAGGAATTTGTTTCTCAAATTTACTGATTTTATTTAGAAATCAGGAGCTTGTATAGGACTAGATCCTAACAAGCCTGAATAGCCAATGGAGACTGAAGGGGTGACAAACTTCAAATCAAAAGTGTTGATTTTTTGCCATATTCTGTTTCTCTGTCAATGGCTTATTACATGTTTTAACATATTAAATTCCATAAGGAAAAAACTGACAGTGCTTTATTAAATTCAGGCTCCTTTCTATATTTCAATTTTAAGTGACATAGTTTTCAAATTTTGAAGTGTACTAGATTATTCAGAGATTTATAATGATAAAGAATGGCTGAAAAACGAATGACATGGTAACATGGTAGATCTTAACTTTTTATGCCTCGGCTGAAAGGCGACGGGGGCATTAAGTTTCACCCTTGTCCGTCAGTCCGTACGTCAGGTACGTACGTCCGAAAGATTTCTCAGCTTCTATACGTACAATTGATTTGATATTTTGTCTGGAGCTTTAGTATGGTCACTTGTACCGTGTCTCCCATTTTCAGGTCCGTCGCTCATTTACTTCCTATTTGCCGGTAGTATGATTGTAATTTTGAACACATGTATCACACAAAATTTTTGTTGGAGATATCTAAGCTGCTATATGTACAATTTATTTGATATTTGGTCTGAAGCTTTAGTATGGTAACTTGTATTGTGTGTACTCTTTTCAGGACCGCCACACATTTACCTCCTGCTAGCCGATACTATACAATTGAAATTTTGAACACATGTAGCAACACAAAATTTTCGTCAAAGATTTCTCAGCTTTTATACGTACAATTGATTTGATATGTGATCTGCAGTTTTAGTATGGTCACATGTACCGTGTCTCCCCTTTTCAGGTGCGTCGCTCATTTCGCTCATTTACTTCCTGTTCGCCGAAACTATGATTAAAATTTTTAACACATGTAACAACTTTACATTTGGCGAGGGCATCCGTGCATATTTCCACTGGTTTAAAATTTGAATTAAAAAAGAACAAAAATATATAGTTTATTATGTTGTTACCGATATCTAACTTATGTTAATAGATACATGTACCTTTTATTTTATCCATTCCTACTGTATTTTTGTTTCTACATAACAAGACAAACTGTGGTTGGTAATTCATTTAAACAATGATTACAATTGTGTGTCTTCATATGATGGTTGCATTATTGTTGTTTTGTTGAGTATATATGCTTATTAAAATTGCCAAATATATGGACAATGCTGACTTTTTTTAAAGAAATAAAAGGCAAGGATACTCATTCTTATGGTTTCTTATTGAATTTCAAATTGTGTTGATTGAAGCAAAGAATGATGGCTTTGATTTCATGATTTTATGTTTTTCCTTTAAATATGTAACAGTAGAAATTTTATCAGTAATCGGCTAAATGTTACAGAAAACGAAGGCCAAATCTCTACAAAAAAATTGCAAAATCTTGCTGAATGAGGTGTAAAAAGGGATGCAACAACCCTTATAGTTACTGTTGGTTTTTATTGTCATGGAAACTGACACAAGATCTAAAATATGGAGAAAAACATTCACTTTTTATGCTGTTTTCAGCTACATCGTTTACTAATATAAGAAGGGTAAACTTTGCACAAATATATTATAGAAATGAGTATACATTAAACTTTTTTAACACATGACATGAGCCTTTTTCCTTTGTCCTTGCTGTGCGTATAAATCATTTAATGTACACCCGGAGTGTGCATTAACTACCTCACTTATACTGCACAGGTCAGGGTTCATTGTACTTGATGATGTACTTACAAGGTATGACAAGAAAAAGGAAAATGAGGCTCTGTCGCGGGTTTCCTAGAAATCATGTAATGACTACTTTTTTTGTTTGGTAATCACATAGTCATGAACTATTTTCTTCAGTAATTAAGCATTTTCTTTAGAATTCAAATAAATGTGATAATGTAATCATCATTTAAAATAGCACATTGCAAATCAAATAATCATCTTTAGAAAGCGCCAGTAATCATGTAATCATGAATCGTTGGAAAAGAGTCTCGAAAACGAAACATGTGGTTATTTTGATTGAATTAATTTGACCTTAAAGTTCAAAGTTACATTTTAAAGTTTTCGGCAGTTAGGCTTCTTTTTGGATATATATATATTTTTTTATTTCAAGACTATCATTTAATTATGAAAAAAATATATACTTCGGTATATTCATTTTTAAATTCAAATTGGCCCACTTTTGACGTCAATAACAAGACACCTGCGAAAGGGTCTTCCTGTGCATTTCGGTATATGATATTCAACCTGCACGGTGGTAGTGACCTCCCATGTCAGTCGGGTCAAGTAAGGTCACTGATATACCGCCTTGATTGTTTAATGACTATAACTTATACTCCCGCTTGAAAAGTTGGGTATATAGCGATAAGGTCGTCTGTCTTTCTGTCTGTTCAATACAAATGAGTGTACCCTCCTCTTATCTGCTACTCTTCCTAACCATTGAATAGATTTACATGAAACTGTAACACAGTTTGAGCCAATGAAGTTGTGCGGCACCTATTTCAGTATTTGACTTAAATTGTTTTTTGGGATTTTCCGTAGCAACACCAGGACTTAGCCCTATTGCCATTAGCCAATAGATTTTCATGAAAGTTTAATACAGTCTTTGTGACATACTCCAATTTCAGTATCTTATTTGATTGATACATTACAAGTTGTTACCCATCTCTTATCCTCTACTCGTCCGTAATTTTTTTTAGAAAATGATATGGAGTAAATGCACACTAGACCATAACACACTATTCACTCCATACCTCAAATAATTTTATTGAGGTGTCTGGCAATTTCAGAAATTAATTTCTACTTAGCAACACTAGGGATGCATAATTACAAAAAAAGTTTGAAATACATTGAACCAAACGAAATCCAAAATAAACAATGAACCACTGAATAGATTTTCATGAAACTTTAACACAGATTCACGTAGTAAAACATGGACTTTGCAAATGGGGATATATTTCCTATCAACTACTCTTGAAACACTGAATCGATTTTTATGAAACTTTTAACACAGTCCTTGTGACATAATGTTGATATGCTTCTCTTACTTTAAAATTTTCATTTTTTGCTGTTTATAGAAAAAATACGGAGTGGAGGTATCCTTTTGTGACCCACTAGGCCACAATACCTTTAGTTTAAGATAGCATCTCCTATAATGGTTAAATGTTATTCTTGAATTTAATTTAAAAAGGCATTTTTGCAAGTTCAGTGTGAATGATGATCAGGGAAATACGGGGATAAATAAGAAATATATGCCTATAGAAGCATATAAGAGTAACGTTTTAAAGGTAATACTTCATAAAGGAACAGATAAAATATTTGGTACTTGGTACAATAAATATAAATGATGGCTTTGTCTTTGAAAAAAAAAACAACACGGGAGGGTTGGAAATACAGTAGTTGACAAAAGTATTATTACAATTTGAAAACACACGAGATACAGTGCGAAAGATGAGCACAAAAAGAGGTATTATTTTATCCGTTCACCTCGATAACCAATAATAAACACCAGATATGAAAATACTTCAGAAAATAATGCTTTCATTTGATAAAAAAAAAACGAAAAGAAATCATGCAAGTTAAGTAAATAAGATAGAGGAGATACAGGGAAATCATATGCAACAATGCTAAATAATGAACTAATCTCCAAGGAACAATAGCATTCATCAACAGGGAGCAAACAACAGGAAAGGAAGAATTAATGTATTAGCAGAGATTATAGGAGAAGCACACAAAGGATAAGGTGCCATAGGAATGGTTTTATCTCAAAAGAAGGAAATAAAGCTACTAAGTAAAATCTATCAAAGGTACTCCCAAATTGGTTCATAGGTGCAATTTTTCTTGTATACAGTGCTAGAGTTGTATTGGATATAAATTTAGCCTGTTGAAATTATCATACACATCTCCCCTCTCTCCTGAGACGCTGTCACTTATTCGTTTTTTATTCGATTTTTATTCGTTTTTTCTGGTATTTTGTGCTAGAGTTGTACTTGTAGTTGTGAATCCACCCTCTTTGCATGTTTATATCCTTTTCCACTCTCTCCTGGAACGCTGTTACTTATTCGTTTCTCATTCGCTATTTATTCGTTTTCGACCCGTTACAACTCGGAAATGCTTTTTTTTGTATTTAGTGCTAGGGTTGTACTTGTAGGTTTGAATCCACCCTGTTTACATGTTGATATCCTTCTCCACTCTCTTCTGGAATGCTTTTACTTATTCGTTCCTTATTCGCTATTTATTCGCTTTCGACCCGTTACAACTCGGAAATGCATTTTTTCTGGTATTTAGTCCTAGAGTTGTGCTCTTAGTTGTAAATCAACTCTCTTTACATGAAAATATCCGTCTTCACTCTCTCCTGGAACGCTGTTACGTATTCGTTCCTTATTCGCTACTTCTTCGTTTTCGACCTGTTACAACTCGGAAATGCATTTTTTTCTGGTATTTAGTGCTAGAATTGTACTTGTAGTTGTGAATCCACCCTGTTTACATATTGATATCATTCTTTACTCTCTTCTGGAATGCTGCTACTTTTTCGTTCCTTATTCGCTATTTATTCGTTTTCGACCCGTTACAACTCAGAAATGCATTTTTTCTGGTATTTAGTGCTAGAATTCTACTTGTAGTTGTGAATCCACCCTGTTTGCATGTTTATATCCTTCTCCATCCTCTCCTGGAACGTTGTTACTCATTCGTTCCTCATTCGCTATTTATTCGTTTTCGACACGTTACAACTCGAAAACGCATTTTTTCTGATATTTAGTGCAGGAGTTGTACTTGTAGTTGTGAATCCAGCCTGTTTACATGTTTATATCCTTCTCCACTCTCTCCCGGAACGTTGTTACTTATTCGTACCTTATTCGCTATTTATTCGTTTTCGACCCGTTATAGCTAGGGAATACATTTCTTCTGGTATTTAGTGCTAGAGTTGTAGTTGTAGTTGTGAATCCACCCTGTTTACATGTTTATATCCTTCTCCACTCTCTCCTGGAACGCTGTTACTTATTCGTTCCTTATTCGCTACTTCTTCGTTTTCGACCCGTTACAATTCAGAAATGCATGTTCTTCTGGTATTTAGTGCTAGAATTGTACTTGTAGTTGTCAATCCACCCTGTTTGCATGTTTATATTGTTCCCCACTCTCTCCTGGAACGCTGTTACTTATTCCTTCCTTATTCACTACTTATTTGTTTTCGACCCGTTACAACTCGGAAATGCATTTTTTTCTGATATTTAGTGCTAGGGTTGTACTTGTAGTTGTGAATCCACCCTATTTACATGTTAATATCCTTATCCACTCTCTCCTGGAACGCTGTAACTTATTCGTTCCTTATTCGGCATTTATTCGTTTTTGACCCGTTACAACTCGGAAATGAATTTTTTCTGGTATTTTGTGCTAGATATGAGCTTTTAGTCATGAATCTACCCTGTTTACATGTTAATATCCGTCTCCACTCTCTCCTGGGACGCTGTTACTTATTCGTTCCTTATTCGCTATTTATTCCATTTCGACCCCTTACAGCTAGGGAATACATTTTTTCTGGTATTTAGTTGTAGAGGTGTGCTTTTAGTTGTGAATCCACCCTGTTTACATGTTTATGTCCTTCTCCACTCTCTCCTGGAACGCTGTTACTTATTCGTCCCTTCTTCGCTATTTTTTCGTTTTCGACCTTTACAACTCGGAAATGCATAATTTCTGGTATTTAGTGCTAGAGTTGTACTTGTAATTGTGAATCCACCCTCTTTACATGTTTATATCCTTCTCCACTCTCTCCTGGAACCCTGTTACTTATTCGTTCCTTATACGTTATTTATTAGTTTTCGACCCGTTACAACTCGGCAATGCATTTTTTTTCTGGTATTTAGTGATAGAGTGAGTTGTGCTCTTAGTTGTAAATCAACTCTGTTTACATGAAAATATCCGTCTGCACTCTCTCCTGGAACGCTGTTACTTATTCGTTCCTAATTCGCTACTTCTTCGTTTTCGACCCGTTACAACTCGGAAATGCATTTTTTCTGGTATTAAGGTCTAGGGTTGTACTTGTAGTTGTGGATCCACCCTGTTTACATGTTTATATCCTTTTCTACTCTCTCCTGAAACGCTGTTACTTATTCGTTCCTTATTCGGTATTTATTCGTTTTCGGCCCGTGGAAACTCGGAAATGCTTTTTTTCTGGTATTAAGTGCTAGAGTTCTACTTGTAGTTGAGAATCCACTCTGTTTACCTGTTAATATTCTTCTCTACTCTCTCCTGGAACGCTGTTACTTATTCGTTCCTTATTCGCCATTTATTTGTTTTCGACCCGTTACAACTCGGAAATGCATTTTTTTTTTCTGGCATTTTATGCTAGATATGAGCTTTTAGTCATGAATCCACCCTGTTTACATGTTTATATCCGTCTCCAATCTCTCCTGGGACGCTGTTACTTATCCATTCCTTATTCGCTATTTATTCGTTTTCGACCCGTTACAGCTAGGAATGCATTTTTTCTGGTATTTAGTGGTAGAGGTGTGCTTTTAGTTGTGAATCCACCCTGTTTGCATGTTTCTATCCGTCTCCACTCTCTCCTGGAACGCTGTTCTTATTCGTTCCTTATTCGCTATTTATTCGTTTTCGACCTATTACAACTCGGGAATGCATTTTTTCTGGTATCTTGTGCTAGAATTGTACTTGTAGTTGTGAATCCACCCTGTTTACATGTTTATATTCTTCGCCACTCTCTCCTGGAACGCTGTTTCTTATTCGTTCCTTATTCACTATTTATTCGTTTACCACCCGTTACAACTCGGATATGCATTTTTTTCTGGTATTTAGTGCTAGATTTGTGCTCTTAGTTGTAAATGAACTCTGTTTACATGAAAATATTCGTCTCCACTCTCTCCTGGAACGCTGTTACTTATTCGTTCCTTATTCGCAGTTTATTCGTTTTCGACCCGTTACAACTCAGAAATGCATGTTCTTCGGGTATTTACTGCTAAAATTGTACTTGCAGTTGTGAATCCACCCTGTTTACATGTTTATATTGTTCGCAACTCTCTCCTGGAACGCTGTTACTTATTCGTTCCTTATTCGCTACTTCTTCGTTTTCGACTCGTTACAACTCGGAAATGCATTTTTTCTGGTATTTAGTGCTAGAGTTGTACTTGTAGTTGTGAATCCACCCTGTTTGCATGTTTATATTGTTCGCCATTCTCTCCTGGAACGCTGTTACTTATTCGTTCCTTATTCGCTACTTCTTCGTTTTCGACCCGTTAAAACTCGGAAATGCATTTTTGCAGGTATTTTGTGCTAGATATGAGCTTTTAGGCATGAATCCACTCTGTTTACGTGTTTATATCCGTCTCCACTCTCTCCAGGGAAGTGTTACTTATTCGTTCCTTATTCGATATTTATTCGTTTTCGACCCGTTACAGCTAGGGAATGCATTTTTTCTGGTATTTAGTGGTAGAGGTGTGCTTTTAGTTGTGAATCCACCCTGTTTGCATGTTAATATCCGTCTCCACTCTCTCCTGGAACGCTGTTACTTATTCGTTCCTTATTCGCTATTTATTAGTTTTCGACCCGTTACAACTCGGGAATGCATTTTTTCTGGTATTTTGTGGTAGAAATGTGCTTTTAGTTGTGAATCCACCCTGTTTGCATGTTAATATCCGTCTCCATTCTCTCCCGGGACGCTCTTACTGATTCGTTCCTTATTCGCTATTTATTCGTTTTCGACCCGTTACAACTCGGCAATGCATTTTTTCTGTTATTTTGTGCTAGAATTGTACTTGTAGTTGTGAATCCACCCTGTTTACATTTTTATATTCTTTGCCACTCTCTCCTGTAACGCTGTTACTTACTCGTTCCTTATTCACTATTTATTCGTTTTCGACCCGTTACAACTCGGAAATGCTTTTTTTCTGGTATTTAGTGCTAGGGTTGTACTTGTAGGTTTGAATCTTCCAAATACCCTGTTTACATGTTTATATCCTCCTCCACTCTTTCCTGGACCGCTGTTACTTATTCGTTCCTTATTCACTACTTATTCGTTTTCGACCCGTTATAACTCGGAAATGCATTTTTCCTGGTATTTAGTGCTAGAGTTTTACTTGTAGTTGTGAATCCACCCTGCTTACATGTTTATATCCTTCTCCACTCTCTCCTGGAACGCTGTTACTTATTTGTTCCTTATTCGCTACTTCTTCGTTTTCGACCCGTTACAACTCGGCAATACATTTTTTCTGGTATTTTGTGCTAGAATTGTACTTGTAGTTGTGAATCCACCCTGTTTACATGTTTATATTATTCGCCACTCTCTCCTGGAACGCTGTTACTTATTTGTTCCTTATTCGCTACTTCTTCGTTTTCGACCCGTTACAACTCGGAAATGCATTTTTGCAGGTATTTAGTGCTAGAGTTGTGATCTTAATTGTAAATCAACTCTGTTTACATGAAAATATCCGTCTCCACTCTCTCCTGGAACGCTGTTAATTATTCGTTCCTTATTCGCTATTTAATCGTTTTCGATCCGTCACAGCTAGAGAATGCATTTTTCCTGCATTTAGTGGTAGAGGTGTGCTTTTAGTTGTAAATCAACTCTGTTTACATGAAAATATCCGTCTCTACTCTCTCCTGGAACGCTGTTACTTATTCGTTCCTTATTCGCTACTTATTCGTTTTCGACCCATTACAACTCGGAAATGCATTTTTCTGGTATCTAGTGCTAGAGCTGTACTTGTAGTTGTGAATCCACCCTGTTTACATGTTTTTATCCTTCTCCACTCTCTCCTGAAACGCTGTTTCTTTTTCGTTCCTTATTCTCTACTTCTACGTTTTCGACCTATTACAACTCGGAAATGCATTTTTTCTGGTATTTAGTGCTAGAATTGTACTTGTAGTTGTGAATGCACCCTGTTTACATGTTTATATCCTCCTCCACTCTTTCCTGGACCGCTGTTACTTATTCGTTCCTTATTCGCTATTTATTCGTTTTCGACCCGTTACAACTCGGAAATGCATAATTTCTGGTATTTAGTGCTAGAGTTGTACTTGTAATTATGAATCCACCCTGTTTACATCTTTCTCCACTCTCTCCTGGATTGCTGTTACTTATTCGTTCCTTATTCGCTATTTATTCGTTTTCGACCCGTTACAACTCGGCAATGCATTTTTTCTGGTATTTTGTGCTAGAATTGTACTTGTAGTTGTGAATCCACCCTGTTTACATGTTTATATTGTTCGCCACTCTCTCCAGGAACGCTATTACTTATTCGTTTCTTATTCTCTACTTGTTCGTTTTCGACTCGTTACAAGTCGGAAATGAATTTTTTCTGGTATTTAGTGCTAGAGTTGTGCTTTGAGTTCTGAATATACCCTATTTGCATGTTTATATCCGTCTCCACTCTCTCCTGGAACGCTGTTACTTATTCGTTCCTTATTCGCTATTTATTCGTTTTCGACCCGTTACAACTCGGAAATGCTTTTTTTCTTGTATTTAGTGATAGAGTGAGTTGTGCTCTTAGTTGTAAAATTAACTCTGTTTACATTAAATATCCGTCTGCACTCTCTCCTGGAACGCTGTTACTTATTCGTTCCTTATTCGCTACTTCTTCGTTTTCGACCCGTTACAACTCGGAAATGCATTTTTTTTTCTGGTATTTTGTGCTAGAATTGTACTTGTAGTTGTGAATCCATCCTGTTTACATGTTTATATTCTTCCCCACTCTCTCCTGGAACGCTGTTACTTATTCGTTCCTTATTCACTATTTATTCGCTTTCGACCTGTTACAACTCGGAAATGTTTTTTTTCTGGTATTTAGTGCTAGGGTTGTACTTGTAGGTTTGAATCCACCCTGTTTACATGTTGATATCCTTCTCCACTCTCTTCTGATATGCTGTTACTTATTCGTTCCTTATTCGCTATTTATTCGTTTTCGACCCGTTAAAACTCGGAAATGCATTTTTTCTGGTATTTAGTGCTAGAGTTCTACTTGTAGTTGTAAATCCACCCTGTTTACATGTTAATATCCTTCTCCACTCTCTCCTGGAACGCTGTTACTTATTCGTTCCTTATTCGCCATTTATTCGTTTTCGAGCCGTTAAAACTCGGAAATGCATTTTTCTGGTATTTTGTGCTAGATATGAGCTTTTAGTCATGAATCCACCCTGTTTACATGTTTATATCCGTCTCCACTCTCTCCTGGGACGCTGTTACTTATTCGTTCCTTATTCTCCATTCATTTGTTTTCGACCCGTTACAGCTAAGGAATGCATTTTTTTCTGGTATTTAGTGGTAGAGGTGTGCTTTTAGTTGTGAATCCACCCTGTTTGCATGTTTATATCCGTCTCAACTCTCTCCTTGAACGCTGTTACTTATTCGTTCCTTATTCGCTATTTATTAGTTTTCGACCCGTTACAACTCGGGAATGCATTTTGTCTTGCGGATAGTGCTAGAGCTGTGCTATAAGTGTAAATCAACCCTGTTTGCATGTTCATACCTGTCTTCCCTCTCCTTTTTTTTGGGGGGGGGAGGGGGGCGTACGTTGGGTGAGCCCACCTATGAATCCGCGCCTGATAACTTGTGAATCCAACTTGTTTACATGTTTATACCCTTCACCTTATTTGTTACATATTCGTTTTCTACCCTTACACTATTTAGAGTAATTTTTCAATGGTAATGACAGTTAACATCTTCGTTTTCTTGAAATGCAGAGGATTTATAAATTCAATTTACTTCCGCGTTCTATAAATAATAACGCAATAGTAATATTACGCTATATCCATGATATCGAAAATAAAAAAAAAATGTGAATAAGGAATAAGTAACGAATAAGGAATAAGGAATAAGTAACGAATAAGGAATAAGTAACGAATAAGTAACGAATAAGGAATAAGTAACCAACTTGACGTCCGTGGAGTTTGTCTTTTCATGCAGTGTGGAGTTAGTAAAACAATTCCCCGTGTTTGAGATGTATGCTCTTTATTTATCTTAGATGTGGTGTACTTGTACATGAGATTATATCTCACGTTAACACTTTGTTAATAACTATTATCTAACTTTATGTAAATTCTAAAATTAAGGTTTAACTCATTCCATCGTAGTTTTGTCCTTAGCCATATTTGATATAACTGATTATTCAGATTTTTTTTTTTTTTTTTTTTTTTTTTTTTTTTCAAATCATGGAGTCTGACTATTGGGCCGGTGAATAGCCTCGGGTACCTCTGGTCCACAACCAGTGGCATCGGCCCAAGACTTTCCTTCTTTGACTGAGGTTTGCCTTAGATATTTCCATATTATTGTTTTTTAGATATCATAATTTTTTCACATCTCGGTTTGTGTGAATATCTAATTATCTAAAACTCCATTATTTCATTAAAATACATTAGATTTTGTTGAAAACTAAGAAGTATTTCCCTCATGCAAAGCTCTGTCCTTAGCTTGTTTTGTCCTTACAATCAGATCATATGTGTTATTTGTTCTCTATTAGTTTTTAAATATCTTTTATTTAATGGTCTACCAAACGTTTAGATTTTATCTGTACTTTATATATTTAAGTTGTCGAAATGCTCATATGCAGAAACTAAATTAACAGTGAGTCCGGTATTTTGTTATTTAGATATATAAATATTACTGTATTTTTGATATTATTTTTTTTTCTGTTTTTTTTAATATCTAAGTACTTAAAATCCATTAATTCTTCAGTTTTCATTTGAACAGATCATTGCCAGTTCTTTGTAACTGCACTGAAAACAAGAAGTCATTAATGCAATTTATCGAGACTGCACCATTCCAAATAATGATTTATCTTAAAAAAGATTTCAAGTTCAAACCTACATGGATTAATTTGACAAAAAATTGCAACTGTAAGTAACATATATTGTACCTTTTTTCACATTTGTATATATCAAATTAACCTTTTTACGGTAACCGCGATCCTGCTTCTCGCACATGCGCTTAAATGCCTCCGGATAATAAGGTTAAATGACATCATCATGGTATTTGCATCAAGTTTATCCAAAACAATGGTTCAAAACAACGGCAGTAGAATACCAACTATCTATTCGCTTTTTTCCAAATGCAGGACTTAAATTCTTAGTTGGGTGTATATTTTCCTATCAGTCAACAAGATTCCGTGGAAAAGAAATTCGTTCTGAAGACTTTTGATTGGGGGCATACAAGTTTGTTTAAAATGTCAATTGGTTGCACTAGCATTTTTTTTCAGAAAACATAGCAGTTACTTGTGAAACTTCAGATGTCGTTTGTATTGATGGGCAGCCATGAAATTTTTGTTAACAAGCACACGTATTTTAACTGAATGCATTTTATCTGACTGGTTGGTATGGAACACCGGCTGGGTGCTTATTTTTTTCTTCATGACTATTATTTGACACTATATTAAGATATTCAAACTACCTGGTAAGGTGACATGTAATGTATAAGTAGGGCATTTCACTTTCATGTTCCAGACACCTAGGGTGTTTTAACTACCATTATGCCCCGTGTCACAATTGGCATTTTTAGGCTCAAAAAACTAAAATGCACGGAGAGTAGACTTGGCCATGGGGAACAAATCGGGATAAATATACAAATGCTACAATTTTGTCAGATATATGTCACGAAATACCTTTTCTCTAGTTTAAGGTTGCTAAGTCGTTTACTGAAATTGCTTACCCTTCCGGAGTACCTGATGATACTTCAGTTTTTATAGGGGTTCAAACTGCTAGTGCTTTAGTTTTGTGGCGTTCTTGTTCATTTTTGTTTATTTGTTTTGTCTTTGTCATACTGTCTCAATTCGTGTTGCTGTGAATTGCCGTGGTTTTGGATTTATGATTTTAGAATTTTTCATTGCCTCGTTTTTGCTTCGGTATTCGTTGACCGATGTATTGTCCACGGAGTTCCCGACATCAGTAATTTGCGGTTTCCACGACATCAGTAATTTACGGTTTTCCCTGACATTCTTTATTTACGGTGTCTACGACATCAGTAATTTATGGTTTCCCCGACATCAGTAATTTACGGTTTCCCCGACATCAGTAATTTACCCCCCAAAAAATCATTTCAGGATATCCACAGTACTTTTCCGCAAAAATTGGGTATAACCGTCTAGTATGAGTATTTTTTGTTTATTATTTTCAGTAGTGTTCAGCAGCTTTTTCATTGAAACTAGTGTGCATTTAAATTTGGTGAAAGATTTTGTAATGGAGCTTTTACAAATTTGTTAAAACAGGGTTTATTCTTATCAGATTGAGTGTTGAGCTTCTTTGCGGGATTTATTTTCGGTCTTTAATGGTATTTAGTTTATTCTTCTTTTCGACACTTTTCTGTTTGTATTCTAAAAACTACCTCTGTCGACGATTGAAATGATTGTAATTTTGTGTTTGTTCTGTGCAAAAAAATTCTTTTGATAGGGAACACTTGGTTGGATGTTTTAGGACAGTGAGATGGTTGACAATGACTCGACGAGAGAAGTTGTTATGATACTCAAGACGAAGTCGGGTGAAATATTTTTTATTCAACGTTTCTTCTGGTTACTCTCCTTATTCTTCCAAATATTTTGTCCGATCAATTATTTTGAAATGGCTTCATCTAATCAAATGAAACTTGATCAGCATAAAAGAGAAGTGCATTCCTTAAAAATCAAAATGACCGCCATTTCCAATATGGCTGCCATTTTATGTTAAATGATTGAGGATACAATAACTCCGGAACTGCTTTACAGAAATTGTTAATATCTTGTTTAAATGTTCAGTTAGACGAGATGAAGGAATTTATGCGAAAAAAGTCAAAATGGCTGCCATTTCAACGATGGCCGCCAAATTCGTGAAAATCTCAACTTTGTCTGATTTCGATGAAGATTGATTTCTAGGTTCATTTTGAGGCTGCGAATGAGATGGAATCACCGAATTGGTTGTCATTTTTGATATCGGCTATTGCTTGCAATTTCAAATGTAGTTTTTCTTCTATTGTGGAATTCAAATGTCATAGTACCGATTTTTAATGTATTCGTGGAGTCCAAAATCAAATATTGCTTATTCAGTACTCGGCAGTATTTTTTTTCCAAGTATTGATGGATTGAACTCATTATAATATTCCTGATATATCAAGTTTTTTTAATTGAAATCAGTGTCTTCAACAAAACGGAACCACAACATCGGTCAACAACCAAAAGACGTATTTGATCCTAATAACAACTTCTATAATATGCATATTATAGAAGATGTTAATAGGATCAAATTGATATATCTTCAATCGTTTTTTTTTTTTTTTTTTTTTTTTTTTTTTTTAACTCTACAAGATATTTAGTGAGAGGGACTTTGTACTTTCTTTTGTACAATACAGAGAATAAGGGAGTTGGTCGCCCAACATGGTTGTGCTACTTATCTGCAATAAAATAGATATATATTCTTCATTTTCTGAATGAATTCAACAGATAAATAAATAATATAAAAGGAATTTTTTATGATAACTGTGGGTTTTATTTGCTTTAGGTTCTGCGATTACAAATTAAGAGCCTTGGACCTGACAAATTCTTCAAAAATTTGGTAGGTGGCTAAATAAGTCTTGTTCACATGATCTACAGAAACTACGTTTCGAATGATAAATCTTACCTTTTAAAGAAGAAATTTATATAGCCAATGAGATGTGATTGTGCCAGTTATTTTCAGACCTTGGAGAATCCAGATGTATTTTTAGCTCGAAACCATAAAACAAGATCCTTCAAACTTGTACCCGAAGAACACTCGGATACAAATATCTTTGCAATAATCGGGTTAAGGATGTCAATCTCATTTTTGCTATTTTCATGTAAATCTAACTGAATAACAAAATTTATTACGTGGTTAAAAACGAGTCGATAAGGTAAACAAATCACACAAAAATTGTGTTTGTCTCCTATTTGACCTTAAGACAAACAGGAGGACGCATTTATATATATATAAACACTGTAATTTCATTCAGGCTGAAAGAAGAACTTCATATCAAAATGATAATTATTTTGTTATTTAATTGAGATTACTTTCAGCCACCATGCTGGATTTGGACTACTGCAAGGAACTTGACAATGCACAGGGTACGTATCATGTTATTTCCACCGTCTATTTTTCCCGAATTACTCATTTAATATGGTCTTCCAAACGTTTAGATTTTATCTGCACTGAAGAGACATAAGTTGTCGAAATGCGCATATGCAGAAATTAAATTCATAGTAACTTCGGTATTTAGTTATTTAAGCGTCATTACATTACATTTTGTACGGTATGAATAAGTGTCCATGTCATTGCCTAAGATTGAAAAGAACAGAAGGCTAAATTGATATTTTGAAAATTTTTTGATGACTTTTACTGGTCAAGAATTCTTAGAGAATGAGAAGGAATCAAGTAGAAAAAATACTGCAACAGTTATAAAAATAAAAACAAAACAAAAAAAACAAATAAAAAAACAAAAAACAAAAATAGGAAATAAAAAACAGAAGAAAAAAAAACAAAAAAAAACAAAAACAAAGAACAAAAGAAAAACGCTAGCAAAGGAGCATCGATTTAACTGCGCATTTAATTGATATACGCAGACATTTCCTCGCAAAAATACTGGTAACACCGTAAACCTTGCATATAACTCGAAAATTAAACATTCAAAAATAGTAAATCAAATTGGTATTAGTATGAAAAAGCCAAAAAATTAAAGAAACATTAATAATACTGCCAAATCATGGCATTCAGACTATATAATATATACGGTTTACTCATAGTGATCAAATGTCTCATATGGAAGAACAAGACATTGGTATAAGTATGCAAAAGCCACAAAATACTATTGAAACAATAATAATACTGCCAATTCATGGCATTCAGACTATACAATATATATACGATTTTCAATAGTGTTCAATGTCTCATATGGAAGAACAAAAACTGGCGTTTACTTATCAGAGCATCATTTAAAAAAACATATTCTACATGATTTTGCAGGGTCTACACACATGCTAAGTTCGTTTGTGCCTACAAATATGACAACTGAGGTTCCAGACCATAGCATTGAAGGTAAATCTAGTAACTGTACTTTTTCAGTATTTATAAGATTATTTCCTTTTAAAAATATTGCATATAACATCTTTGGTTACTTACTTACATATGAATGCAAGTTTTTATGATTCGGGGTTAACATAAAGGCAAAATTTTTATTCTCTTCTTGTAACCCTGGTGCTTTCAGATGAATAACCCTGAGCATCGCCCAAGTTGGCACTCCATGGCGGGTGGGGAGCAAGGGAGTGACCTTGATATAAATTTTGTCAAGAATACCGCTTATATGCACGCTAGGGCCCTTCTTGATCTCGCTTGAGGGGGTGAATATTGTTCACCTCTGGTTGAAGACCCTCAGGCGACATCAAGATGTAGACAGGAATAAAAGCCCTGTCCTTGATAAGATGGAGTTTTCTATGTATCGTGTGCGTTTTTGTCACATATACATTCACTCCATATCCTTTCATTCTTCATAATAACAAAATTACCGAACAGAGTTGTCTGAGGAGTCCGGAGAACAAGAGGCAAATAGACAAAGAAGGTGTAAAACCACCGGAAAAATTGTCAACCGCAATTGTACTGATTTACTACAGGCATTTTAAACAAGAGTTGTCAGAAGACAACATAGCTCTCCGGGGATTCCAGTAACCTCAGTGCACAATAAATTCGAAAGTAATAGAAAGCTTTCTTCACAAGAAAGTCACATATCAAATATAAACACCCTATCACTAAACAACTTAATTCTAGAAGCAAAGTTAAAAGTTTTTCAAAAGTTGCCCTCAGGGCAAGGTCAAAGTCAAAATGTCTACAAATATGATACCATTAGAAAGCTCTCATCAAAAGAACGTCACATACCAAATATGAACGCCCTACCACTAAACAACTTAATTCTAGAAGCAAAGTTAAAGTTTTTTAAAAAATTGCCTTTAGGGCAAGGTCAAGTTACACACAAAATATAAACACCCTACCACTAAAGGCCTACCTTCTAGAGGCAAGATTAAAGTTTTTTACAAATTGCCCTCAGGGCAAGGTCAAGGTCAAAATGTCTACAAATATGCTACCACTAGAAAGCTCTCATCATAAGGAAGTTACAAACCAAATATAAACACCCTACCACTTAAAGCCTACCTTCTAGAGGCAAGGTTAAAATTTTTTAAAAATTCCCCCCAGGGCAAGGTCAAGGTCGAAATGTCTACAAATATGGTACCACTAGAAAGCTCTCACCATAAAGAAGTTACAGACCAAATATAAACACCCTATCACTAAAAGCCTACCTTCTAGAGGCAATGTTAAAGTTTTTCAATGATTGCCCCAAGGGCAAAGTCAAGGTCAAAATGTCTACAAATATGGTACCACTAGAAAGCTCTCATCATAAGGAAGTTACACACCAAATATGAACACTCTATCACTAAAAGCCTACCTTCTAGAAGCAAGGTTAAAGTTTTTCAAAAATTGCTCTCAGGGCAAGGTCAAGGTCAAAATGTCTACAAGTATGGTACCATTAGAAAGCTCTCATCACAAGAAAGTTACATACCAAATATAAACACCCTAACGCTAAAAGCTTACCTTCTAGAGGCAAGGGTAAAGTTTTTCAAAAATTCCCCTCAGGGCAAGGTCAAGGTCAAAATGTCTACAAATATGGTACCAAAAGAAAACTCTAATCACAAGGAAGTCACATACCAAATATCAACATCCTAGCTCTTCAGGTCTCAATTCCACAAGCCTTGACGCCGACGACGCCGACGATGCCGCCAACGCAGACGCCGGGAATATGACAATAGCTCTCCGGACATTCGTCCCGACGAGCTAAAAATGTGGGGTAAAAATGAAAGAATGACAACGAGTGTGCACTCTTTTAAGTAGGTTCGCTCCTCATGTTTTGGGATTTCTGTCAGATTTTTGGAGTCCTCTGGCTTTATCCATTCAAAAGCATTATAAGTTTTTGCCCATGGACCCCCTCATTTTTTTCTATAATTTCATATTTTAAATCTTCATAATCATTCTATAAAAATTCATAAAATTATATTTATTCTGTCATATTCATTCACTATCAAACCTTCGCTAATGTTAATTCAATGAAAAATTCAAAGGAGTTCAGTTTGCCACCAAATTTTCAATCACTTGTATCTCAAAAATGAGATCATCAACCTATCAATTTTTTTTAATTAAGGCCCCTTCATTACTTACTTATTAATTAATTTTCTAACAAAAAAATTACATTTATTTGAAATGCTATTTATTTTCATAAACTGTTTTCCGAACAACAGATACCGAAGAATCTGTTGTTGGATATCAAACCACCCTGTCTGTAGCAAGCTGTAAACTTAGTTCAAGTGCTCAAAATATGAACAGAAAATTTGAGCATTATACAAATAGCTCTAAAGGGAATAGATGAGATAGATATGTTGGATATATGTAAAAATATAGGTTTGCTAAGAGAAAAATCCAAACACTTCCTATGAATATCAATAGAAGAATATATTTTGTTTAATATTTTTAAATGATGTACACCATATCTAACAAACAGACAAACTCCTGTATTAGATATTTCACAAAAGTATGGAATAAATGAACACGAGCCCATAACACATATGTTAACTCCAACTGCAATAATTTTAATGAGCTGTATGACCATTTCGGAAATTAATTCCTCATCAGCAGCACTAGAACTCAAACATAGGAAATTCATAATTTAAAAAAAAAAAAGTTAAGATGTATAAAACAAAATGAAATTCAAATAATCAGATATAAGTAGGGACAAAACTACGATGGAGGGAGTTAAACCTTAGGTTTTAGAATTTACATAAATTTAGATAATAGTAACACATGAGATATTCAAACATATTTTACATAAT
This sequence comes from Modiolus philippinarum, assembly GCA_002080025.1. Classification (NCBI taxonomy): domain Eukaryota; kingdom Metazoa; phylum Mollusca; class Bivalvia; order Mytilida; family Modiolidae; genus Modiolus; species Modiolus philippinarum. Next base: position 25,502 of record MJUU01023840.1, read on the forward strand.
TTTGCAGGATCTACATACATGCTAAGTTCGTTTTTGCCTACGAATATGACAACTGAGTTTCCAGAAAATAGTACTGAAGGTAAAACTTCAGAATTTATACAAGGTTTTACCAACCTAGTAGCCAGTTCTTTGATGCTGACTCGAAAGCCGATTTTATTTGGAAACTTGCAAAAACTAAATTTAGCAAATTTTGTTAAAAACTAAGGAATATCTCCCTCTCGCATAGCGCTCTATTTAGATCCTATTGGTTTAATGTTCTCTATCAGCCTTTACACATATATCGGTATATGGATTTCCAAATGTTTTGATTTGATCTGCACTGAAGAGACATAATTTGTCGAAATGTGCATATGCGGAAACTAAATTAATGGATACTTCGGTATTTTGTTATTCAAATAGTCAATTGATGAAGATGTTGATTCTAAACACCATCGGACCATTTCGGTAGAGGTATAACACCACTAATGCAGTCTCTTATAGACTCCAATGTTAAATTGCGCATGTTTCAAACTTTATAGAAATATTTTTAAAAGTTCAAATGAAGTGACACGTGTCTCCACTTAAAAAGGTATCTTTCAAGAAACTCTAATGAGAAAATCAACCCCCTTTAACTTTAATAAGAAAGCACTGGTTCCCGGCAGTGAACAACATAGGGATACGCACTTCCTGCTTGAATTTTACAGAAAAAAAATTCCGCCGCCGCCCATGCATATTAATTTTTTATTTCTTGTCAAAATCATAATTTTAGGCTCAACAGAAGCCTAACTATATAAACTTTTCAATTTAATAAGATTCAGCTGCCAACACTTTGAATATGTAACAAAAAATACTATACTGGAACTATATCGTCTCCTATAAGGACTTAATTTGCATATGTGTCCGACTGGTTTCCGAATCAGTTGTGTTATACCTGAAATAGTATAAATGTGGTTTAGGCAAACCTACATATTAAAAAACTGAAACTTCAATAGGTGAGTCGATGGTCGCACCATCGATGTTAACTTCACGTGTTTTGTATCGATGTATAGCAAGGCTGAAATAAATAATGCTTCCCGTTTTTACAGGACCCACAGAGGCTACACAAAAAGTCGAAGAAGAAAGTGTAACACCTGAAGGCTTGTATACATAAATAGTGATAGCGTTTTCTACTTATATTCATATATTTTTCATATTAATATGTTTTTAGCTCACCTGCCTATTCAAGGGTGAGCTTTTGTCATCACTTGGCGTCAGTCGTCCGTCGTAAACTTTTCATTCAAGATATTCTCCTCTGAAACTACTGGGCAAATTGGAACCAAATTTGGTCACAATAGTTCTTTGGTGGTCCCCTTTAAAAATTATGTCCGGCAGGTCCGTACCTCATCCAAGATGGCCGCCAGCGGGAAACATGATGTCGACATTGGACCCTATTGAAAAACGCATTAAAGATCTTCTCCTCTGAAACTGCTGAGACAATTAGAAACAAACTTTACCACAATAGTCTTTAGGTGGTCACCTACAAAAAAGATGTTTTTCAGGTCCGCGCTATATCCAAGATGGCCGCCAGCGAGAAACATTGTTTCGACATTGGACCCTAAGGGAAAACACATTCAAAGATCTACTCCTCTGAAACTGCTGAGCCTATATAAAACAAACTTTGCTACAATAGTCTTAAGGCGGTCCCCTACAAAAAAGTGTTTTCAGGTCCGCACTGTATCCAAGATGGCCGTCAGCGGGAAACATTGTTTCAACATTGGACCTTATGGGAAAACACATTCAAAGATCTTCACTTCAAATGCTGAGCCGATTTAAACAAAACTTAGTCACAATAGTCCTTAGGTGGTCCCTACAATAAAGGTGTTGTTCAGGTCCTTGCTATATCCAAGATGGCCGCCATCGAGAAACATTGTTTCGACATTAGACCCTATCGGAAAACACATTCAAAGATCTTCTCCTCTGAAACTGCTGAGCCGATTGGAACCAAACTTGGTCACAATAGTCCTTAGGTGGTCCCTTACAAAAAAGGTGTTTTTCAGCTCCGCGCTATATCCAAGATGGCTGCCAGCAGGAAACATTGTTTTTACATTGAACCCTATGGGAAAACACATACAAAGATCTTCTCCTCTAAAACTGCTGAGCCGATTGGCTACAATTGGTCAAACTTGGCAACAGTAGTCTTTAGGTGGTCCCCTATAAAAAAAGTTGTTTTTCAGGTCCGCGCTATATCCAAGATGGCTGCCAGCAGGAAACATTATTTTAACATATGGGAAAACACATTCAAAGATCTTCTCTGAAACTAGCCAGTTGGAACCAAACTTGGCCACAATAGTCCTTAGCTGGTCCCCTACAAAATAGGTGTTTTTCAGATTCCAAGATGGACCCAGTAGGAAACATTGTTTTAACATTGGACCCTATGGGAAACGACATTCAAAGATCTTCTCCGAAACTACTGAGCCAATTGGAACCAAACTTGGCCACAATAGTCCTGAGGTGCCCCACCTNGGGCCCCCCCCCCCCCCCCCCCCCACAAAAAAAAGTGTTTTCCAGGTCCCTGCTATATCTAAGATGGTCGCCAGCAGGAAACATTGTTTTAATATTGGACCCAGTGGGAAACACATATTCAAAGATCCTCTCCTCTAAAACTGTTGAGCCAGTTGGAACCAAACTCTGCCACAATAGTCCTTAGGTGGTTCCTACAAAAAAGATGTTTTTTATGTCGGGCGCTATATCCATGATGGATGCCAGCAATAAACATAGTTAAACATTGGACTCGATGGGAAAACACATTCAAGGATCTTTTTCACTGCAAACAAACTTGGCCACAAGTCCTTGGTTGTCCCCTGCAGAAAAAGGAACTAAACTTGAACCCAACTGAATCATTTTCAGAGGTCTTGTCAGCTGAGACCACTTGGCAAAATGGAACCATGGTTTAATATAGATCAGTTAACAAAGACTGTTTACGTAAGCCATCATGATCATATGTCTCATCAAAAAAGTGTGTCGGAGCGATATGATGTAGGTCGTATGGAAGAGAATTTCGGGATTTGAATAATGATGCGTTAAGGTGGTTATTGTTGCTATAAAAAGGGTAAAACATTTATGTTGCAATTTACAGACGCAAGCCAAAATTTTTCTTACATACATTTGTATTCCCACAATCAAAGAAAAATTATATTTTTGTATTGTTTCACGGTTACAAAATGAAAAAAAATATCTAAAATAATTTTTAGATGTGCTTTAAATGCATGATTTAATATATCAAGCATGAAATACAAATGCGGCACCACCTCAAGACAAATGTGTTCATGTTTGATTCCAAGTGGCCAAGCAATTCAAAAAAGAAAAATGTTCGATGTGTTTTCCCAACGTGTCCTATATTGAATTATGTTCCCCTCTGACGGCCATCTGGGATAAAGTGCAAACGTGAGAAACATCCTTTTTTGCCGGGGAAAATCCAAAGACTGTTTTGGACAAATTTTGTTCTAATTGGCCGGGCAGTTACAGAGGAGGGATCTCCGAATTCCGTTTTTCTGATTGGAAATGTTAAACTATATTTCCTTACCATCTGGGATATAGCTCCAGCCTTGAATAGACCTTTTTGTAGGTGGACAATCTAGTAAGGACTGTTGTGACCATGTTTATTTCGAATTGATCTGGCAGCTTCAGATTTAAAAATATCAGAATGTGTTACTGGGTAAAAAAATAAAAAATAACTTCAACATTGGTGGTCATGTGGGATATAGGACGAATCTGAAAAACATCTTTTTCTGCAGGGGACCACCTTAAAACTTATGTGTCCAAATTTGGAATCAATTGGCGGGAAAGATTCAGAGAAAATCTTTGCATGTATTTCCAAAGGTTCAAATGTTAAAAATTACTTTTTACGGTGGCAGCAATCTTGGATAGCGCGTACCTGAAAAGCACTTTTTTGTAGTGGCCACACATGAACTATTGTTGCCAAGTATGTCCCTGCAGATCAGTAAAGATCTTGGAGTTAAAAGTTTACACCGAACGGATAGACGGACAGGAGACTGATGACAGGCAACGGAGACAATGCAAGGGTAATAACTCAATATGGCCATAACTAATTGAGCTGAATACCATATGAAATGTATCATAATCTCTGTACTAAGACTCAAGAAAAGAACATTCCTAGTTTTACAATGCTGGAAATGTTACGTTTCTATAATTGAAATATTTTTTACATAGTAAACAATTTCTTTTTTTCAAGTCTGATGCATGCAATGTGTTCAGGTAGATAGGCACTATTGCGCTGCGCAATTATAGGGGTAGGTTTGATTTTTGTGCCGGAACAGTAATGTGACAGCTTTTACTTTTTATCCCCTTTGTCGCGAATTAACTCCCTTTTCCCGTAAATATTGTTTAATCCTGAAATTTTGTAAATTATCTCCGATAAAAGCACGGTGACATATACATTTTTCCATTGAAACATATAGATCATATCATTACTTATTTACTTACAAAAAAATATATAATTCTCATGGATAATATGTTCATTTTCTTTAAGTTAAAAATTGCCTTTCCATATTTTCCACATGCATTCTTTGTTCATTGAAGTAAAATAATTGCTAAAAATGAGGAAATTTTGATCTCAGTTCTAGAAACAACATGCATGTTGACCTATACTTTTTACTACAAACATGTATTTCAGGTTAGTATAATTGGTTGTTTATTTATTATTTTTTTATTTATTTATCTTTTTTGAAGTATGTAATTCAATTCTTAGAATAGTGCTGATTTGAAACGACCTAGAAATATATTTTTAAGCAAATTTACATTAGCTCTTCTTCTCTCTAGAGACACCAATATTTCGACCTCATCTTTTCTTGTTGCCTATATTTGAAACTTATAAATAACACTGCATCCTTCTTTGAACGTGTATAATATCAAGTCTAGAAACCGTTTTGAAACGTTAATAATTTTACCATTTTGACGTTTTACGTTATAGGAGTTGCATCTACTGCCAGTATTGTTGGATCATTGGCCAGCGGAATGATTGTCTACCAAGTACTCTTCAAGATAAGGATGGCGACTGAAATTGTGAAGAATGTAATATAACATTTACTTTTATATGGCTTAATCAAATACGGAAAAACAATCGATAATAAATCATTCTATATAATTATATACTACTTTAACAAATAGTTGCAAGCATGACGACCTTCACAATTTTGATTGCATATAGAGAAAATTTACACAGTTCTTGACTCAGACAATCATGTATAAGAAGCACTACTTAAATGTATGATGATTCTTGACTAAAACCATTCGAGAAGTTTTGATTTTGATTTTTCTTCCGTAGTGCGACAGTATTTTACCAGAAGAATACGTGTCTTTAAGTTCTAGCAAATTTAACCAACGCCTGACCGATGTCTTAAAAATATTTCTCGTCACTAGTGAGAGAGCAACTTGCGTGGAATTTCCCGCCTAATTTATTCGGAACATAATCCTCGGTGTTTTACATTATGTCATTAGAGAAACATTTTCTACAACTTAAACACGTTAATTAGAAAATTTCTGACGTTTTGTTAAATAAATTTTCAAGTGTTAAAAAATAACTAAATACTGAAGTTACTGTGAATTTAAATTCTGCATATGCGCATTTCGACAACTTATGTCTCTTGAGTGTAGATAAAATCTAAACGTTTGGATGACCATAGAGAACAAATAACCAATATGATCTACATGTGAAGCCAAAATCGGTTAAGGACAGAGCTTTGCATGAGGGAGATACTGCTTAGTTTTCAAAAAAACTTTACAAAAATTTTGATATTGTAAGGTTCCAAATGGAATCGGCTTTCGGTCAGCACCAAAGTACTGACTACTGGGCTGGTGAATACCCTCGGGGACTAACAGTCAACTGGCAGTGGCTCGGCAAGCCTCGTCTTCAAACATTTAACTCGATGTGAGAAATTTCATAATCAACTTAGTTCTCGTTGTAGAAACTATATTTCTCACTCGATGCGTTTGTGGATTCTATATTTCATTACTCCCACTGTTCAGGAAACGTGAGAACAGACTGAAATTAAAGAAAAAAGCAATATTTGCGTTTCCAAGTCATACTTTATAAATGTGCAACAAAATAGTAATAATAAACCCTTGCTACGTTGCACGTGAAGTTTTCAAATGAGAAATGAATCATCCCTTTTTTCTGTCAAATTTCCGTTGGCAAATAAGTAAATCAGCGATTCGTCTTCAAAGACAATACAAAATTTTATTACTTTTTCCATAAACGAAATTCATAATGAAAAACATTTATTTCAAAACTTCAAACCATCTGAGAGGAAGAAAACTCGTTTTAAAGAATTAAAGAACGATAAGCAAAATATCACGTTAATAACTCCTTCAAGAAAAATCGTAATATCAGTTTGTTTCTTTTTAAATGGTAGTTTTATTATATATTAAGGTTCTTTTTGTTATAGCAAACAATGTCAGAACAACAGATGGAGACTCTAGTGCAAGAATTATTTAACGTTGAATTTGAACGCAAACAACAGATTCGTTGTCAATGTTATAAAAGTGTGCCACCACGTTGTCACAGCGACCTTGTTTTTTAAAAAAAAAATAGAAACATTTGATTGAAGGTACTTTTGGCTGTATTCTGCAAAAAATAGTGAAGTTAATTACACTTTCGAGATTAAATTCTGATCGGAAGTGTAAGATATTTTTATAGTTATTTCTTTTTAAGGAGGTAGATCTAGGTGAAGGGACATAACTCTTAAAAATTGCGTGTATGTTTGATAAGATCATTTTCATAAATATATTCTAAACTTCAGAGTAACAAAGATGATTTTTTTTCGCATAAATGCTTTAAAAGCATCGATTAAACTGCTTGTTTCAAACGCCGTACTGATTTAAAGAGTTATCTCCCTTAACCTGGGTCTGCTACCTTAATGTTAATGTGAAATATTTTATTTTTATTATGTAGATCATTGTACCAATTTCATTGTTATATAAATTCCATGAAATATCTGGTTATGATAAATGAGGTAAGTAACAAAATGACCTAAAAACTGTCGAAATCCTAAGGGCAAAAAGACCTTCAATGCTCCTGACTAGGTACAGACATTCAAAAAAATTGTGGGTAAAACCGTTTTTATGGTGAGATATAGAGTAATGCTTGCGAGCATAGGCCTACAAATGGTAGGCTTCTCTTGTTATAATTTATATTGTATTTGTGTTTACAATATTTGAGTATATAAGCAAAGATTATTAGAGTGTATGTAATCAAAATTTGTTTATGTAATGTAACTTTAAGTTTTGTTTTGTTCTAAATTTGCATTTAAGGATGGTCACTCCTCAAGTTTTTAATATCAAGGTTTGAAATTATTAGAACATCAAAAATACATTTTAAGCAAAAAAATATCAATAGGTCAGACAGAAAAGTGAGGTCATACAAATTGCAAGGCAATGCTTTCGTGTCAGACAAATCTGCCTACTGGGTTGACAAAGTCTTCCTTTTTGTAATTCTAACTTTAATACAAATTAATTGAATTAAAACGTTATTTAGAAAGATTGGTATTTTAATCATTGTTTGCTTTATTAAGTTTCAGTTTCAGTTGATGTCGACATAATCTAAAAACTGGGCATTGTCAATCGACAGTTTACAAGCTGTTATCATTGAAAATTGAAATAAGTTTGTCTCTGTTTTGTACGGTTCCAATCTGTAGTTTTTTTTCATGAAGTTCCGTTCTTAAAAGAACAGAAGAATACCTGCAATGACAGGTGCCCAATTAGTACCCGTGGGAATTCCAATGACCGGAGCAATGGTCGTTGTAAGTAATATTGGAGGAGAAACATTTCATTTTGTTACAACAAATGAACTAAAGACCAGAAAATTTAAAATACCATTTATAAGGTGTCCCAATTTGGATTTAATTAAATTATGCGTGAGGGGAGTATAAAGTGTAGAAAAATCTTAACTGTCAATAGATAAAACTGGTCTTTTTATAAATTGAATTTATCTGAACCTCCAAAAGTAATTAACACCAGAGTTTGGATAGTTTTTTCACAATATTTCATTACTAACACCTTTATACAAGTAAGTACACTGGTTAAATAGATGGACAAAATTCTGGGAAATCAATTACCCGAAGTCGAAATAAATAACTAAATACCGAGGTTACTGTAAATTTACTTTCTGCATATGCGCATTTCGACAACTTATGTCTCTTCAGTGCAGATAAAATCTAAACGTTTGGAAGACCATATACTCAAAGATATTTAAAAACTGACAGAGACCAAATAACCAATATGATCTAAATGTAAAGCCAAAATTAGCTAAGGACAGAGCTATGCATGAGGGAGATACTCCTTAGTTTTCAACAAAATTTACAAAAATTTAGATATTGTAAGGTTCCAAAAATAATCGGCTTTCGGGTCAGCACCGAAGTACTGACTACTGGGCTGGTGAATAAGCGATGTTTGCAGGAATTTTGGTGAAGTTTAGGAATCCAGTACATAGTAGGAAAGGTGTAATCTTTATTTTGAATGTTGATTAGTGAGTGTGTTCTCGTCACAAATTGTACGCAGTAAAGTGCTAGATTTTGTCCAATTCGTTTTGTTGGACAGCGATATCGTATTTTTCAAATGATAGCAACGTTGTTTAAAGCTATGCCGACAGGTACAAACACATATTTTCCACCAAGTTCATTCACTTTTGACTTACTTTTGCTTTGGAGACGACTCATGATAACTATCTTAATTAAAATTCTTTCTGTTGGTGACATTTCTAATGATTTTATCTTTGAATATATCGCGAGAAATTTCGTTGGCACCATTCTATAAAGTAATTGGTAACCGAGCCTTTAATAATGATCAATAATGTCAAAATACGCTTGCCAGTTTATTTTCGATTTCGAAGGCGGGTGATATTTAGGCCTTTTGTAATGAATCATCGAACTACTCTATCTACAAAAATTGTTAAGTCCCCCGTTAATATGTGTCTGCAAATACAAAGTGGAAAAGTCACAGCTGCCAGGGTAGTTCTTCTCGAAATTTCAATCAATTTTGAAGGCAATCCCAAAATAATTTCAATAAAACGACAATGACAAGTGCGCGATATAATCACATCACACTGGCACTTAGTTTCACTACAGATATATAGATTACAATACAAGTCTATTACTTTATTTTATCCACCAGAGAAAGTTAAATTTTCAAAAATCTATAGGCGAGGCTCGCCGAGCTTTTTAAAGTTTTTAAATTTAACTATCGAGAGTGGATTAAAAATAATAACAATCATAACAATCGAGATAAAGTTGAGTGATAATTTACTCTTATAATAACGATAAACACCGAGAATTGTATTTTAATAGATTTGGCAGAAAATAACAAGGGGATTTATTAAACATAAGTTGAACATGAAAATTTAACTTACCGGTCAGAACCAATTTAAACTTCACATATCATTATAGAATTATTCTTATCACACTTCGTTTTATTAATACAACACTGCAATTCACTATTTTTTTATAAGATAACAAGCTACCGAAAGCATCGAAAAGGGTCTTCATATTGCCATTTCGACAACTCATGCCTGTTCTGTGCCGATCAAATCAAAACATTTGGAAGAAAAGGGGTGACTGCTTAAAATTACATCTTAGGGGACGGACCATTTAACTTGAAAGGGGGCTATGGTTTTTTTCTAAAAAAGTATTTTGGAGCTGATTTTATGTGAAAAAATATTTTGGCTGCCAAAATAAAGGAAAAAAAATTGTGAAGGAGACTTTCTGCCCCCAAAAAAAAAATGTTATAAAAAAACATAACCTCCTCCCCCTTTCAGGTTAAATGGTTGGTCCTTCAGGTTTATCTTACTCCCAAAGTAGTATTATATTTTGGAAAAATAAGATTTATTTTTTTTTATAAGGACCATTTTCCAGAAAATAGGTTACATAATATGTAAACTCAATGAATGATGTTATGTAAGAAGATTGTTATAATTTGTAACCTTGGGGTTAATTATGTTTATGTTTATTATCCCTTTTTATTCTTATTTGTCTTGTGCTAAGTTTTCATTTTGACATTGTATTTTATGTGAAGCTGGAATAATGTTTAGTGACAGTCAAAAAGCGTTTTGAATTGCGGCTTGAAAAGTCTCATGGTGGTTAAGAAAGTCGAGAGGTCGACTTCGAAATCGAATTATTGACAGTTTTTCGGATGTGTTAAAAAATACAATGGAGTGAGTACTGCTTTGTATACATAATTTTACACAAACTTAGATTGTTATTAGATTGATATGTAAATAGTAAATGAATGTAGAAAACAATATATATATGTATATATTTTTTTTATTGTTCTGTATATTTTAGTCTCGGCCGCGACGACAAATCGCGGAGGCGAGACTTAGGGATAGCGTTTCCGGCGGCGGCGGCGGCGTCGTCAGTTGCAAACTATTTTGAATTAACAAGTTTATGTTAGTTGTAGGTCCATAGTGTTTGATGTGCAGTTGCATTCGTATGGAAAACTCAAATCCCTTCTTAGTTTATGGCTCAGGCCCCTTAGTCACACATGAACGATCACTAAGTTTTTAGCAAGCAGTTTGTACAGCCTATACCAGTAGTTCTAGGCACTTGATATTTGACATGCAGTCGCGTCTTGGGGATTACATACCGATTCCATGCCCAGATTGCGGCCCTGGCCCTTAGTCACGCATGAACTATCACTTTAAGTTTTTAGCAAGCAGTTTGTACAGCCTGTATAAATAGTGCTAGGCACTTAATATTTGACATGCAGTTGCGTCTTTAGGAGTACATACCGATTCCACGCCCAGATGGTTGCCCTGGCCCTTAGTCATGCATGAACGGTCACTTTAAGTTTTTAGCAAGCAGTTTGTACAGTTTATACGTCCAGTAGTTTTTGACACTTGATATTTGACATACAGTTGCGTCAAAGGGTTGCCCTGACCCCTAAGTCACGCATGAACGATCACTTTAAGTTTTTATAAAGCAGTTTGTACAGCCTATACCAGTAGTTCTAGGCACTTGATATTTGACATACAGTTGCATCTTGAGAAGTACATATCGATTCCATGCCCAAAGGGTTGCCCTGGCCCCTAAGTCACGCATGAACGATCACTTTAAGTTTTTATAAAGCAGTTTGTAAAGCCTATACCAGTAGTACTAGGCACTTGATATTTGACATACAGTTGCATCTTCAGAAGTACATACGGATTTTATGCCCAAATTGCGGCACTGGCCCCACATCATTTTTTTAAGGAAATTGTTAACTCAGATGAAGAATTATATTTTATTTTTATGGCTGCTGCAGTAAATCAATGTGCAAATTTAAGCGATGCCAGGGTTGGGGGAGACATATCCTGTGTCCAAACTGCATTTATTTTGTAGTTACTTGATTATGTATAAATCTAAATAAAATTACAAAAAAAATTGTATTTTCCTGTTAAATAAACATCGAAAGGATATGGAATTAATGCAGATGAGACAAAATCTCAATAAATATATAGTAAATTTTATAATTATTGACATTATTGTCAAATAACAGGATATAGATGTTCTATTGCTTAAAGTCAGATGTTGATTAAAAGACTTTTGAATGCCTCATTTTGTCGTCAAGATGCAGAACAACAATAAAACAAAAAGCCTTGTTCCATTGTAAAGTATTGTCAGTATTAACATGTATTTGTAGACACTGTCTCATTTGCATTTTCTCCATATCCCTTCAATGTTAATTTTGACAAAAGTTATACAAATTGTTAATTATTCCCCCACTTTTCTGAAGAAAATGCTGGGATATTGTTTTGGTTCCGTAAGTCGGTCCGTCTGTTCGTTAGATGAACCTTGTCAGTGGAACTCGTCGGTCATTTTTGGATTAAGTTTTTCTAATTCTGTTATAGAATTGTTGCATATGTGCTGAAGATGCGCAATAAGCAACCATTCTATATATTGGTCTTGGTGCAAACTAGAGGTCCCTAGATGTCTATTTTAGCTTGTCATTAGAACTCATCCTACATTATTTGGATTTTGTGATTAAATTTAGTTATAGCATTGTTGTATATAGTCTGAAGATGTGCAATAAGTTTTTAGAATTTTTATTCCGGTTCCAACTTTGGTAAATTTCCTAAAAATGTCAAAGAGTCATATTTTTTAATTTATATTTTTGGGAAGTGTTTGGAAACAATAAAGTTTTGAATACTTACAATTCTGAGATGAGATTCCAATTTTGGTAAATATCCTGAAAATCTCAAAGACAACTTATTTATTGGAATTCTACCTTGCAACCATACTTTAAGAATTTGCTTCAATAAGAACAAACATTTTCACCATTTGGATTTCCTAAATATTTGATTCCAGTTTTTGTAAACTTCCTGAAAGTCTCAAAGACAACTTATTTTTGGAATTCTACCCAGCAACTATTTATCCTTTTATTCCTTTTTAGTAACAAGAGTCGTCAGAAGACAACATATCTAGCCGTGGATTAGAGTAACCGCAATGCACAATTAATTCGAAAGTTATACATTTTCATAATTTCGTAAATACTTTAAATGCGATATAGGAAAGCCACATGTCAAACACGAACTCCCTATCACTAAAAGAATAACTTCTATAAGCAGGGTTCATTTTTTTTTAAATTGCCAAGGTCAAAATGTCTACAACTAGGGTGCTTCAAGAAAGCTCTCACCATAGGGATTCACAAACAACATATAAAGCAACCCTATCACTAAACAACTAACTTCTAGAAGCAAGGATAAAGTTTCTAAAAAAAAAATTGCCCTAGGGGCAAGGTCAAGGTCAAAATGTCTAAAAATATGGTGCCATCAGAAAGCTATTATCATAAGGAAATAATATACCGAAATTTAACACCCTACCACTTTTAAATGTCAACATTCCAGAAACACTGTTAAAGTTTTTAAAAAAAATTGCCCTTTGGGCAAGGTCAAGTTCATAATGTCTACAAAAATGGCGTCATTAAAAAACTCTCATCACATGAAAGTCACATACCAAATATGAACACCCTATATGTTTTTTTTAATTGAACGCAGGGAAAGGTAAAGGTCAAAAAACAACGGCAGTAGAATACCGAAGGAACAAGGGAAGCGATGACTACAAAAATCGAAGTCCAAAGACATGGCAGAAACGGTAACAGATTCAAAATGTCTACAAATATGGTACCACTAGAAAGCTCTCATTTAAAGTAAATGACAAAAACAGGATAACAGTAAACACCTACAATGGCCAGGAACTACAATCACATATCTCAATTTACAAGCAACTTGCACCAGAAAAACAATAATGTACCAATAATGTAAGTCACATACCAAATATGAACACCCTACCACTACAAGCCTACCTTCTAGAGGCAAGGTTAAGAGTTTTTCAAAAATTGCCCTCAGGGTAAGGTCAAGGTCAATTGTCTGCAAATATTGTACCACTAGAAAGCTCTCATCATAAGGAAGTAACATACCAAAAATGAACACCCTACCACTAAAAGCCTGCCTTCTAGAGACAAGGTTAAAGTTTCTTTTAAAAATTGCACTAAGGGCAAGGTCAAGGTAAAAATGTCTACAAATATGGTACCACAAAAAGCTCTCATCACAAGGAAGCCACATACTAAATATCAACATCCCATCTCTTAAGATCTCCATTCCACAAGCAAGATTCAAGTTTTTTCTGTCGACGCCGACGCCTTCGCCGGGGGTATGACAATAGCTCTCCGGACATTCGTCCCGGCGAGCTAAAAGTATTGGCTATCGACTAATTGTACGCCAAGGGTCTATTACAACTGTTTTCTGTGTCAAACAGGGCAGTTCGAGGATTGCCGTCATTTCTGATGGCACCGGTTCTATTTTTAAATTGAAGAAAAATATCCTACACTCTTGTGTTCCTCTTATAACTTTTATGTCTTTCACAACATAAGTTAATGCTGTTTCCTCTAATAACTTTATGTCTGTCAAAGCATAAGTTATACTGTTTGTAGCAAAATATCATGCACTCCTGTGTTCCTCTAATAACTTTTTGTCTGTCAAAGCATAAACTAATGCTGTTTGTAGCAAAATTGCATGCACTCCTGTGTTCCTCTAATAATTTTATGTCTGCCAAAACATAAACTAATGCTGTTTGTAGCAAAATGTCATGCACTACTTTGTTCCTCTAAATGTCTGTCAAAACATAAGTTAATGCTGTTTGTAGCAAAACATCCTACACTCCTGAGTTCCTCTAATAACTTAATGTCTGTCAAAACATAAGCTAATGTCATTTGTAGCAAAATATCCTACACTCCTGTGTTCCTCTGATGACTTTATGTCTGTCAAAATATAAGATTATGCTATTTGCAGCAAAATATCATACTCCTGTGTTCCTCTAATAATTTAATGTCTGTCAAAACATAAGCTTATGCTGTTTGCAGCAAAATATCTTACACTTCTGTGTACATCTAAAAACTCTATGTCTGTCAAAAAATAAGCAAACGTACGTTTGTTAGCTTTTATTCAACTACTCTGAAATCACTGACACAAATTCAAACAAACCTTACAGGAATAATGTATGGAAGATTCTGGTCAAAAAGATTATCATTTCATTCCAATAATTAATACATGGTCGATAGCACGGAATTTATGGAAGTACTGGTCAATAACATTATCATTTCATTCCAATAATTAACACATTGTCGATAGCACAGAATATAGTTTAACATTGGAACCTATGCAAAAACATTATTTTTATCTTCAAACGTTGGCATTGGTTTGAAGCATTTTGTCATATGGATCCAGATCACTAATACTACAAAAGTAATACTTACCTATGATAACTACGGACCCAGATGACTAATACTACAAAAGTAGTACTTACTTATGATAACTACGGATCCAGACCACTAATGCTACAAAAGTAATACGTTCTTTTGATAACTATGGGCCTAGATAACTAATACTACAAAAGTAGCACTTACTTCTGATAAATTACGAACCCATACCACTAATACTACAAAAGTAATACTTATGATAACTACGGACCCAAATCACTAATACTACAAAGTAGTACATACTTCTGATAACTACGGACCCAGATCACTAATACTACAAAAGTAGCACTTACTTCTGATAAATACGGACCCAGATCTTTATACTACAAAAGAAGTACTTAATTATGACAGTACAGACCCAAGTTTCTAATACTACAAAAGTAATACTTACTTCTGATAACTACAGACCCAGATCACTAATACTACAAAAGTTGTACTTACTTCTGATAACTACGGACCCAGATCACTAATCCTACAAAAGTAGTTCTTACTTCTGATAACTACGGACCCCGATCACTAATACTACAAAAAAGGTTACTTACCTGTGATAACTACAGACCCAGATCACTAATACTACAAAAGTAGTTTTTACTTATGATAACTACGGACCCAGATCACTAATTCTTTAATAGTAGAGCTTACTTATGATAACTACGGACCCAGATTACTAATACAACAAAGTAGTACTTACTACTGATAACTACGGACCCATAACACTAATACTACAATAGTAGAACTTACTTATGATAACTACGGACCCAGATTCCTCATACAACAAAAGTAATACTTTCTTATGATAACTACGGACCCAGAATACTTATACTATAAAAGTAGGTCTTACTTCTAATAACTACGTACCCAGATCACTAAAACAACAAAAGTGGTACTTACTTAGGATAACTACGGAACCCAGATCACTACAACTTCAAACGTAGTACTTATCAATGATAATTACGGACCCAGATCACAAAAAACTACAAAAGAAGCACTTACTTATGATAACTACGGACCTAGATCACTAATACTACAAAAGGAGTACTTTCTTATGCTAATTATGGACCCAGATTACTAATACTACAAAAGTAGTACTTATTTCTGATACCTGGGGACCGAGATCACAAGTACTACAAAAGTAATACTTACTTGTAATATTATAACTACGGACCAAGGTCACTAAAACTACAAAAGTGGTACTTACTAATGATAACTACGGACCAAGACGACTAATACTACATCAGTAATACTTATGATGACTACGGACCCAGATTACTAATACAACAAAAGTAGTACTTGCTTATGATAACTACGGACCCAGATCACTAAAACTATACAAGAAGCACTTACTACGGACCTAGATCACTAATACTACAAAAGTAGCACTTACTTTTGATAAATACGGACCCAGATCACTTATACTACAAAAGTAGTACTTACTTATGACAATACAGACCCAAATTTCTAATACTACAAAAGTAATACTTTCTTATGATAACTACGGACCCAGATTACTTATACTATAAAAGTAGTACTTACTTCTGATAACTACGGACCCATATCACTAAAACTACAAAAGTGGTACTTACTTATGATAACTACGGACCCAGAACTCAAAAACTACAAAAGTAATACTTATCAATGATATCTACGGACCGAGATCACTAATACTACAAAAGGAGTACTTACTTATGCTAATTATGGACCCAGATTACTAATACTACAAAAGTAGTACTTATTTCTGATACCTGGGGACCCAGATCACAAGTACTACAAAAGTAATACTTACTTGTAATATTATAACTACGGACCAAGGTCACTAAAACTACAAAAGTGGTACTTACTTATGATAACTACGGACCCAGACGACTAATACTACATAAGTAATACTTATGATAACTACGGACCCAGATTAATAATACAACAAAAGGAGTACTTGCTTATGATAACTACGGACCCAGATCACTAATACTACAATAGTAGAACTTACTTATGATAACTACGGATCCAGATCACTAATACAACAAAAATAATACTTTCTCATGATAACTACGGACCCATATTACTATCACAACAATAGTAGTACTTATTTCTGATAACTACGTACCCAGATCACTAATACTTCAATAGTAGAACTTACTTATGATAACTGCGGATCCAGATTACTAATACAACAAAAGTAAGACTTTCTTATGATATCTACGGACCAAAATCACTAAAACTACAAAAGTAGTACTTATCAATGATAACTATGGACCAAGATAACTAAAACTACAAAAGATTACTTACTTGTGACAACTACGGACCCAGATCACTAAATTACTAATACTTCTAAAGGAGTACTTACTTATTCTTATTATGGACCGAGATTACTAATACTACAATAGTAGTACTTATTTCTGATAACTACGGTCCCAGAGCACTAATACTATAATAATAGCACTTACTTATGATAACTACGGACCCAGATTACTAATACAACAAAGTTTTACTTTCTTATGATAACTATGGACAAAGATTACTAAAACTTACTTATGATAACTACGGACCCAGTTTACTAATACAACAAAAGTAATACTTTCTTATGATTACTACGGACCCAGATCACTAATACTACAAAAGTAGTTCTTACTTATGAAAACTACTTACCCAGATCACTAATACTACAAAATATTTCTTACTCATGAAAACTACGGAGCCAGATCACTAATACTACAAAATTAATACGGGCACATATTTATGATAACTACGCAAATTACTAATGCTACAAAAGTAGTACTTACTTCTGACAGCTATGGTCCCGGATTACTAATACTACAAAAGTAGTACTTTCTAATGATAACCTCGGCGCCAATGCCACTGCTGGAATCACCATATCTAAGTCTTGTCTTTTCGACTACCGTCGAAGGCTAAGGGGCAAATTATGGACTATTGTGACCAAGTTTGGTTCCCATTGGCTTGTAACTAGTAGAAACAGAAATCTTTGGATGCATTTCCCCCCGAGTTCTATGTTGGTTAATGTGTTTCACTCACTCATGTTCTAACAATTGGTTCATTGCCCTACGCTATAATATGCAGAAATCGGCTATTTGTTTCGGGGATAACTAAATACCGAACTTACTGTAAATTTGGTTTCGGCCACTTACATCAACTTACTTGAAAAAAATATTATATCAGCATTTTATCAAGCAGGTTGTGCACACAAATCAAGACTTACCCATAAAGCGATTATACCCTACCACTGGATTTTGCCAGTGGCGGTACCAAGTCCGGCTGTCCCGAGTTCCTATCGTTGTTTACGTTTGTCTTTTGTCTTAATTGTGCTTTTCTGTGTAGTCCCCTTGCAGATTGTGGCATTTGATTGTAATTTTCAGCCATTATAGATGTTTCATGTTATCCCCTGGTTTACATTTATTAGATTTTGTAATGATGTTGGTTGATGTAGATCAATGTGCTGATTCATAAAATGCATGGAATATAGGCGAGACATATCCTGTATCAACAGTTTATTATGTTTTTACCTCATCCAAGATGACTGTAAGCAACGAAAAATAGATTTACATAGGGACCCTATGTGAAATGCATTCAAAGATATTCTTCTCTAAAACTACATAGCCAATTGAAATCAAACTTGGTCACAATAGTCCTTAGATAGTCCCCTTCAATGTTTCTGATTTGTATGTTTATACCTCATCCAAGATGGCGTCTAGAGGGGAACATAGTTTAACAAAGTGACCTATGGGAAATGTATCCAAAGACCTTCCTCTGAAACTTCTGAACTAACGAATGGGAACCAAACTTTGTCACAATAGTCCTTAGATGATCCTTTTCAAAGTTAGTGATTTTTTATGTTTGTACCTCATCCGGGTCCGTAGATTTACCCAAAGGTACCCAAAGTTACCCAAAGGGACCCAAAGTTACCCAAAGGGACCTAAGAAATACCCAAAGGTACCATAGAGGATCTAAAAAAAATAACTTAATTGTGACTAATTGTGTTTCTAAAATGCCAATTGAGCGTAAATTCACCTGACCTGTGGGGCACAGACACTTATAAATAATGAAAAATTTCAATACCTTTCAATTAGGTTCCAAGCATGAGTGAATCAACAAAAATATGTCACTCTGAGCAAGTTTTAAAACAATATTCTACCACGAGCATTGGCTTCTGATTAATGCGAAATGTTAAATGCCGGTACTATAAATTTAAAAAGGGGGGCAGACCTTTCCTGTAAATGTGATTTGGGCATTTCAAACTGGTTGTTTAATGTTGTTGGTGAAATAAATCAGTTGTTAACTGTATTTTGACCATTTGTTGTTTTCTGTTCTGTTAAATTTTTACTTTGTGTTAACTGTTATAGGAAAATAAAAGCTTTATGTGACTGTTGATGAGGCGGTCAGGACCTTTTTTCTGTTAATGTGTTTTGGACATTTTAAGCTGGCTGTTAAATGTATTTTGGGAAAATTTTAGATTGTTAGCCTGTTAATGTAACCCCTCTTACCCCCCCTTTTTTAATAGCAAAAATCCTGGAACTTTGCTTGTGGATTTCCAATTATTATGCATGTTCTATTGAATTCAAAAATGTAAATGATTGTTTATTTTATATTTTGATCGTTTGCTGAATGACTTTAAGTGTTAGTGGATTATTTTCCCCGAACTTGCAGATCTGAACATATATGAAACTTTCCTTTGTACATTCCGTAAATATTTTTTCTCCAGAATTAAGTCACAGTCTCTTGTTTATTTTGCGCTAATTATTACCAGATGCTTCTAGTTACTTTGCATGATATATATTAATGATAAATTTGTTGCATCAATTGGCATGTGAATTTGTCAGCTTGATACAGGGTGTAGGGTGACATTTATTGTTCAGGTCGATAAGATTAATTACAGAGACATTTTCAGTTTTATTAAATTTGTATAAATACATATATATTTATTAATATTTTTGTTAATAAATTTTGATATTTTCTCTAAACATGCTTAATATCAGTTTTAAAAATAACTATATTGACATAAAAGGAAACATTACAAAAACAGGAAAACAGCAAACACCTACAATGGCCAGGAACTACAATCACATGCCACAATTTACAAGCAAACTGTACCAGAAAAACAATAATGAAAACTAGAGACACACATAAATAACGATAGGAATATGCCTTTTTCTAATCTTATTTGAATTATATATATAACATTAAAACATGACATGAAAGAACACAAGTAGGTCAATAAATCACTTCAATTACATCAATATGTATGTAATAGCAGACCAGATGCCCAAGTGTTAATTAATGATAAGATAACAACACTCAGTTATCAAATATTTTTCTTCATTAATGTCTAATTATGACCAATTAAACAAACTGTTTTGCCATCCAAAAATCTTTAATTTAAATAAATCAAAATATTAGTGTTGTAAAGCCTTTTGCCCCAGACCAGGAAAAACTACTAGTACCATACAGGCAATCTACCCGTTTTTTTTTCAGCTGAATCTCACTATAGATTTTGACTTTAGATATATATTTTTAATCCCAGTTATAAAAACATGGTTGTTAACAAGAATTTCCAAAAATTGGAGTCAATAATTTGTTTAATCTAGCCATACAAAATATTTAAAGTGTTGGGTTGATTTGTTGTCACTTATACATTAAACACAACCTACTTAAAATAATATAAAAAGACTACATGATCATTTCTGCAACATATATGCCTCATCAGCAGCACTGGAATAAAAAAAAAAGGAAATCCAAATATTTGTGGAAACAAAACCAAATAAAGTTAAAGAGAAAGCCACAATAAAGGAATTGTGTCCTTATTTTCCTGAAAATATCTCATTGTAGACATTAACGTAAATGACATATATTTACATAGCCATCTAGACTTCGATAAAAAATCCTCTTAACAACAACATATCACCAATATCTCAATAACATATGAAAATATCATAATAAAACTATCTTTCCAGCTATAGTTTCATAACTAGAAAGTTGTAATCACAGAAATAATAGAGGAGTTTCAAATGTTTACAAGGCACACCATGATAAACTCGTCGATTTCCACGTGAAGTCTCCACTTTAATTGCCAATATCTTTTTTAATTAATTAATATTTTTATTTCAAATTTTCAAAACAACGCTATTAAATCCACTTTTCGATTTAGAAACATGTCGACTAAATTAAAAGTAGTTTAAGAAGTTTTGGTGTGGCTGTATCATATTTGTTGTGATAAATATGGCTTGATCATAGAGTTGCCTATCTCTGTAATTATGTCTCTGACTGGCCTTAGTCACGGGAGTTCACACTCTGAGTGCCTTGGTTTTGAATGTTGTGTTTTTTGTTTCTGTGCTTTGTGGCTTTCTGGTGTCATTGTTTTCTGTGTTCTCGTTTTTGCCATGTCTATGGACTTCGATTTTTGTAAATACTACTCCTTATAGACAAGCGGCGAAGACCTCATTTTATAAATTTTAAATGACCGAAAAGCCTCATGGAATTTTATTTGCTCATATCAAAGGTTGAAATGCTAGCTAATAGAGGGTTATGTCGTAAACATTGAAAACTGGTGCAAACTGTACCAAATTTGGGGTCAAAAGTGGAACCTTGTAGAACTCAAATTTGGACCATGTCAAAGTAAATGAATCAATATCGTTCAAAATTTAATAAAAAGTCATTGAAAACTTGCAATGCTCTGAAATAAAGATTACTGCGTCAAATGCAATGACTAGATATAAGTATTTGGTAACAAAAATGGCGTCATGTGCATCGTTTTTAGAATAATCGCAAAAATAGATATTTTTATGTGTGTGTAGTAATTTTTCAAAAAAATTTGTTGTTTTGGGGCTAAGCATGTGATCAAAACAATCATGAAAGCAGGGCTATGAATACGTAAATGTTTTTGTTGCATAAGCTATCCAAAGAAAATGGAATATCGGCGCCATAACTGAAAACTGTCACTTGCTATTTTTTTCAAAATTATTGCCAAGTAGCTTGTTTTGTAACAAATGCATTTTAAGTTGTCAAATACCTTTTTTTTTCAAGAAGAAACGTTATAATGTCATCATATGACAATAGGGAATACTTTTCATACTTTGGTATCGAAAGTACAAGGGAGATAAATTGATGTAAAATGGTAAAATCGAACATAGATAGATGACAATTTCTGAGTAGGAAATAGGACCTTTAAGGATAGTAAAGACACAATTTATTAACAAAATATGAGGACAAATCAACATTTACCAGTTAAATCAACAAATAATTTTGAAATGCGCAATGAAATTGAAACAATATTTTAAATATAATAATATTGTGAACGTCTAAAATTGTTTAAGGTAAAAATCTGACTGACATTAATGTAACACTGTGCATATGGGCTATATGT
This sequence comes from Modiolus philippinarum, assembly GCA_002080025.1. Classification (NCBI taxonomy): domain Eukaryota; kingdom Metazoa; phylum Mollusca; class Bivalvia; order Mytilida; family Modiolidae; genus Modiolus; species Modiolus philippinarum. The sequence goes on from MJUU01023840.1 coordinate 47,631, forward strand.
AAAAGGTTTTATAATATCTAAAAGGAAAAACCTTAACAATAGAGACGACATTTAAAAGATAAAAGCTATGGAATAGAGATGATACAGATGTGCTTATTTTAGTGGTCCATTTTTATCCTCAGCTAAAAAGAACAACAGACATATGGATTCAGACTGGGTCGGCTTGGAATATGAAGGAAAATCGTGGATTTATTCACGTACACTCCATCATTGTGAATTACATTGGGCCATTGGTGTCAACATTTCCTATATTTTCACATGCACTTACGGGAAGTGACGCCACTTGTGCATTTTTTTTAATAGGAAAAAGTCCTTTTTAAACTTTTCAAAGGTCAGTCATGTCATTTTCAAGATCCTGTTTCTCTAGCAGAAGATGACGTTAACAGTGTCATTGATTCTTCAAGGGGGTAATTTCTTCATTGTATGACACAGGGGGTAGATTCAGGAAGTCGCATAACAGTCTAAACCAGTAAAAACTTCAAATTGGTACAAGTAAAGACCGAAGTCTTGTAAAACTGACTCCATGCAAAGCATCTTTTAGAAATCATATCTTACGAGTTATGGGGCAAAGGGTCTGAGCGTTGTCATTTTAGCTAAGCCAAACAACGGAGAACCAAGTGACAATGGTTGGAGTTTTGAGTACAAGAAATTAGAAAATGTGCTATTCAAATGACAATCTTCGTCAGACTTTCTCCAAGTCATGATTTATTCATGTAAGGAAAATCGAGCATATTTATTTGCACTTGTGTGCAAAGAGCAGGGCCCGTATTGTTCATTGTTCATTGTGCATGTCAAGGTAGTGAATCCTGTAACAATACAAAAACTGTTTTATCTGGTTCTGAAACCAATGATTGACCACTTTTGGGTGCAAATATGCAAGTGTCTCATTGGAATAATAATCTTTTTGAGTGGAAGCCAGGCAAGTGTCTGCTTTTTACCTGTACGTATCAGTAATATCTAAAGCTCTGTTTAGCATTATGGGCGTTTCATATCTGCACCTCTTCTACATTTTATACATTGTTTTAGATTTTACCTTTTTGATATTTTACCTTTTATTTGTTATCTGTTTTAGATTTTGCAATTTTTTACTCCGCAACAACAAACGTTGAGGTCTATAGTTTTTCGTCCTGTTCGTTCGTTTGTCCGCCAATCGCACCTCATGTTTACGTCTACATTTTTAGGTTACTTCTCAGAAAATACAAGTTTGATCTTCATAAAATTTTGATAATTTTTTAATCCTAAAAATACAACGTTATGTAGTTTTTTGCATCTTATCGATAAGATGCAAGATAGAATATCCGTTTCATTTTCATATTCCCTTTAAATTTCATTGTTTTGATGCTTTACCTTATAGATACTATTTCTTATAATTCACCTTTTTAATGTAGTCTCTGTTCCTGATAGTTTACCTTTATATGTCGTCTCTATTCCTTTAATAGTACCCTTTAGATGACGTCTCTGTTCCTAATATGTCGCCTCTTTTCCGAGATTTTACCTTTGAGATGTCGTCTCTATTACCCTGATTTTACCTTTTAAATTTCGTATCTATTCCTTAGATTTTTAGCTCACCTGGCTATGCAAGGGTGAGCTTTTGCCATCACTTGGCGTCCGTCGTCCATCGTCCATCCGTCCGTCCGTCGTAAACTTTTCTTCAAAAATCTTCTCCTCTGAAACCACTGGGCCAATTTAATCCAAACTTGGCCTGGATCATCACCATGATATGTAGTTTAAAAAATGTGTTCGGTTAGTCCGAGAACCAAACAAGATGGCTGCTGTTACTAAAAATAGAACATAGGGGTAAATTGCTGTTTTTGGCAAATAACTTCAAAACCGTTGCAGATATCAAAAATCTGACATGGGTAGAATTGTTCAGAATGACGAGATCTAACTGCCCTGCAATTTTGAAGAAAATCGGAAAAACCGTCTCAGAGTTATAGCCCTTTTCCGTAAAATTTTCAAAATTTATGCATTTTGTATTTTTTATTTCAAAAACTGTAACAGATAGAGCTAAAGTGTAAACGGAAAAATGTCCAGCATATCAAGATCTACATACTCTGAAATTTTGAAGAAAATCCAACTGCCTGTGTTGTAGTTATTGACTTTTTTCACCGAAAAAAACTTTTTCAATGCCATATGGTGATGGGTTATTTCCATTTAAATTCTGCTTTCAAATCTTCTTTGGTTTACTTTTCTCTCTTGAGTTTTAGACAAATTCCCTGCTATCACTTTATTAGAAATCATTATTTGCTACATAATCAAGAGCAAAAAAGTGTTTTTGTACAGATTTTTACATTTTTTTGCAAATATACTTTCATAAACTATACTTATTTCACAATTTAATAATAATTGTATATAAGTTTATATTGTTTTCTTCAGTTCTGTCTGCTTGCCCATAATGCAAGTATCTCTCTCATTAAAATTTAAAATCTCTCTCATTTAATATTGAAGTGGCATCTTAGCTTCAATGCATGTCTAACTTTACAGTTGGTTACATGGCTATGCCATGGAGATCTTCTTGCGACAGTGGTCTGTCCATTGTAAACTTTTCATTCAAACATCTTCTTCTCTGAAACCACTGGTCCAATTGGAACCAAACTTGGGCACAATGGTCCTTAGGAGGCCCCATTAAAAAAAAATGTCTGGCAAGTCTGTATCATATCCAAGATGGCCGCCAGCAGGGAACGCAGTTTAACATTGGACCCTATGGGAAAGCATTCAAAGATCTTCTCTGAAACTACTGCGCCAATTAGAACCAAACTTGGTCACAATAGTCCTTGGGTGGTCCCCTTTGAAAATTGTGTCCGGCAAGTCTGCACGTCATCCAAGATGGCCGCCAGCGGGAACTTGGTCCAAAATTGGACAATATTGCAAAAATCTTCTCCTCTGAACATACTGGGCTAACTGGAACCAAACTTAGTCACAATGGTCCATAGGTTGCCCCTTTTAAAAATGTGTTAAGCAAGTCCACATCATAAATCATAGATGGCCGCCAGGAGGGAACATGTTTTTAACATTGGACCCTATAGGGGAACATATTCAAAGATCTTCTACTCTGAAAGTTATGGCCAATTGGAATCATACGTAGTCACAATGGTCCTTACTTGGTCCCCTTCATAAAATGTGTCTGGATGTCCGCATAGCATCCAAGATGGGAGTCAGCGGGGAACATTGTTTACCCTTTGACACCATGGGAAATCATTTAAAGATCTCCTCTGAAAATACTATGCCAATTGGAACCAAAGTGAGGCACAATGATCCTTACATGGTCTTCTTCAAGAAAGGTGACAGTTGGTCTACGCCTCATCAAAAATAGCTGCCAGTGGGGAACATAGTTTAATTTTGGATCATATAACATCAGCAAACTTCAAAATGAGACCCTTAAACATTAATAAACATCAGCAAACTTCAAAATGAGACCCTTAAACATTAATAAACAAATTTGAAAATGAGAACCTTAAACGTTGTGATTATTTTGACTTATTGTGTCAGCCATGACCCAGGTGAGCGATACAGGCTCTTGAGAGCCTCTTGTTTTAGAAACGATCTCAATTACATATATTTTACCTTTCAGACACCTCTCTGTTTCTCATATTCTACCTTTTAAAGGTCGTCTAAATTCGCTATATCTAACATTTTAAATGTCATCTCTATTCCATATATATTTCTGTACCTATTACATTTGTATTCGCAATTTTCGTCATAGCTCATATTCCAAGTGTAACGGTAATGTCGGTCAGATTTTTACCTTTATATCTGTCACAATATCTTTATGTTTAGCTAGTTATTGTTTCATTCTATTGTGTATTTCAAAAGTATTTTGTTGTTTTACCCGTTAAGTTTTGATTTGTCTTCATATTTTGTGAGTAAATAATGTCTTATGCTATTTCCAACTCATAAATTGTCATCAATTTATGTTCGATTTTACCATTTTACATTAATTTATCTCCCTTGTACTTTAGATATCTAAGTATGAAAAGTATTCCCTATTGTCATATGATGACATTATAACATTTTTTTTTGAAAAAATGGTATTTGGCAACTTAAAATGCATTTGTAACAAAACTACCTTCTTGGCAATAACTTTGAAAAAAATAGCAAGTGACAGTTTTCAGTTATTGCACCGATATTTGATTTTCTTTGGATAGCTTAGGCAACAAAAACATTTGCGTATTCATAGCCCTGCTTTCATGATTGTTTTGATCACATGCTTAGCCCAAACACAACAATTTTTTTTTGAAAAATTACTTCACACTTAAAAATATCTATTTGGCGATTATTCTGAAAACGATGGACATGACGCCATTTTTGTTACCAAATATTTATATCTAGTTGATTTATTTGACAAAGTAATCTTTATTTCAAAGCATTACAAAGTTTTCAATGACTTTTTATTAAATTTTGAACGATATTGATTCATTTACTTTGACATGGTCCAAATTGGAGTTCTACAAGGCGACACTTTAGACCCCAAATTTCGTACAGTTTGCACCAGTTTTCAATGTTTACGACATAATCCTCTGTTAGCCAACATCTCAACCTTTCATATGAGACAATAAAATTCCATGAGGCTTTTGGGTCATTTAAACTTTTAAACTAAGCGACTTTTCTAATACTCACCGCTCTACTATTAGTTCCTTCTGTATTCTGCTGTTGTTTCACGACATAAAATAAATATACATCTCAAGCACTGGGACGTCATTCTCATGTGCAAGTACACCGGACTTAGTTGAAATAAAATTCAAGATATATATCTCGTTTTTTTTTCAAACTCGAATCCATATGCACAAGCTTTTGATATTTAAAGTACATAAAATATCCCGAGTTTTATTACTGAAGACGCCAAATCATGCTGCATGTACACATTCTGTACTTGTTCAATCACAAATTAATAATGTGATCCGATAAATAAACATTTTTTTTTTGTTTAACATCATAAAGTATTGGTATACAAAAATTCTCTCTATCTTAATGTCCCATTGGGTATTTTGAAGGTCCCTTTGAGTACCTTTGGGTAACTTTGAGTACCTTTGGGTAACTTTGGGTACATTTGGGTAAATCTATGGACCGTACCTCATCCAATGGGGAACATACATTAATATATGACCGTATGGGAAATCCATTCAAAGATCTTCTCTTATGAAACCAATTGAACAATTTTATTGAATTTTAGCAAAATACATGTAGACCTTTGGTGGTTCCCTTCAAAGTGTGTAGATTTTATATTCATAACTCATCCAAGTTGGCCTCTGTGGGGAATGGACTCTATGGGAAATACCATCAAAGTACCATTTAAATATGTTTTTTCAAATTTGATGATGACAGTCCTTGGGTGATCCCTCTGTGGGGAATGGACTCTATGGGAAATACCGTCAAAGTACCATTTAAATATGTTTTCTCAAATTTGATGATGAAAGTCCTTGGGTGATCCCTCTCAAAGTTGTTGCTCCTACTTAATCCCAGATGTCTGGCTACCTGTGAGCTAGGTACATAAATTTACATACACTGTAGGACCTATTTGTTAGTGCTTTAAAAGATCTCCTTTGGAACAACTTGAAGGTCAACCAAATTTGATGACAATATTCCTTTAGTGGTCCCCTTTGTGATTTTTATGTTCCTACCTCATCCAAGATGGCCACCAATGTTTGAATATCTTCTCGGAAACTGTAACATCGGGTGAATGATGTACAGTATGAATAATACTTGATGGTCTTTGGTGACACTTAATAAAACCAGTCACCAGGCGACCAACGCAGGCTCATACAAGCCTCTAGTTTATGCTCTCTCTCTTTTTTTAAACAGTGCAGACCATTTCTTGTATACATACACAGAAGCAGCAGTTTTATTTACCGAAACATCTGGATCTAGTGTCAGTACCAGGATTTTCATGCCAATTTTTGCAAGCTATTACAAATTTTTTTTTTTCACCTCTAATTACTACCACTGGAAATAATATAATTTGGTATATTTTCAGAAGGGTCAATTACAGTTTTAAATATTCATTATAAATTCATTTCTGCTCATTAGATAAGTGAAAATGTTTACGAATTATTTGCAACAAAATGCAGGAGTAAATTTCTCTGTATTTGTGGTCAATGTTTTCAATACACATCAACACAACACTGATGATTGAATAGGAAACTTATTTTAAGCAATAATATAGGGTTATTGCATGAATATTGGGGAATATTGTCCCGTGTAGAATTCTATATTGCACGAGCTTGCGAGTGCAATATATATTCTGCGAGGGATAATATTCCACAATATTCATGCAATAACCCTTTTCTTGTATAGCAGAGCTAAAATTTATGTTAATAATTACATTTTGTTGTCAATGATGTTTATAAGTCATATTTGAACTAGTGCAATATGGGAATTTATTGCATGCTTACATTTGGTTGCTTTCTTAGGGAAACATTATGTTGCTATACAATAAAACAATATATTACAAGTGGCAATAAAGGGCTACGCGGAGCGCAGCATGATACGACCGCAGCATGTCGACCAAGTGCAATATAAAGTGAATGTAGACACAGAAAAGAGCTTGACACAGTAACTAGATGGACACAATAAGGAGACTGAAATAGTAATTAGTTGAACACAAACTAGGAAAAAAAACATCTAAATCCAATGAGAATTCTATAAAGATTTTATATATATTTTGCGAAAATTGTGAAAATTGCAATTTTGACACCTTTCACTCCTTACAGCCTGCAGTTGGTAAGAGATACGCAAAATCCGTTGACATACTACTGAAAGCTTAAGACAGGAGGAATTCAAAGAAAAAAAATCCCATCGAAATCTGATGAAAAATAAAAATTTTATGTAATCTGTACATTTGCAATTCTGGACCCGTTTGGTCCCTCATAGATCCGAAAGGAAACATGTTATCAAATATCTAATAGTTTAACGCCATATTTATTTTTCATAAGGAATCCATTGAAAAAAACTGCATCGAAATCGGACTAGAAATAAAAAAATAAAATTTTGCTGAAAGAAACCCCATCAAAATATGATGAATAATAAAAATTCTACAACAAATTATATGAATACACATATTTTTGTCCTTTTTGGCCCCTTTTTTTTAAAATCCGAAACCACTCAAAGTCTTCCTTTTGTGCCAAGGAACATTGTGTTAAAATTTCATAAGGATTGATCAACTGGAACTTAAGTTATTATCCAAAAACAAAAGTGTCTTTAGACGACGACGACAGCACCATACCATTATACGACCTCATTTTTTTTTTTTTTTGCGGTCGTATAAAAACATATTCAACTGTTTTTGGAGAAAGAATTATTATGTGTGTACACATGAGGCAGATATTTTGTTTCTTCTTCTTCCCCATAAAATCTAAAAATAATGCAGTGGACATAACGAAATGAGCACAAAATTAAAAACAAGTGTGGATCGTATTGCAAGGCAATATTTACCAAAATTTTCTAAGTCAAAGGCTCATAACTCTGTCCAAATTCATTGAACTGGAACCAAACTTGAACTTGATCTGTAACTCATGGTGGTAGACTACCAAATATTAAGTAAATATCTCTTATAGTATGGGAAAAAAGTCCCGAAAACTGAGTGTGACAGACTGACGGACTCATACAAAAGGACTGACAGAGTGCAAACCTAAAGTCCCCTTTGGCGAAGCCGGTGGGGGACTTATAACAGAAGATTTCTCACGACGTTGTTTTGACCTGATGTGTGACCTCGCGAACAACCAATGAAAATACAGCTTTAAAGTTATCTAATCATATAAAAGGCCAATGAAATGATAGCATAAAAGTTATCACTTAAAGTGATAAGTTCTGAGTAACCATTAGATACGAGAATTAATTTATCGTGTAAGAAATATATATTGTTGCCAAATCATAAGAGAATCTAATGATTAGTCTGAATTTAAATATATAATTATTTTGTTTGTGCTGCATTGTCCTGTACCGACGATCAGATATCCATTAAGTTTTCTAGGTGGTAAAAATATATAAAAGTTGTTACAAATAATAAATATATATATACATGTGTGTTTTGTACATGTTTGTAAGACAACTGAATACTGGCCAGTTGCAAAAGGTTGTGTTATAATTTTGTGCAGCTGATATACTGTGCACATGTACATAATTTAATTATCATTAGCTTAAATTAAAATTGATAAAATATATACGGTACCATGTTATATAGACTTGCTACAAGTCTCTCTTTATGTTTATAACTCCATCCCGTTTTCAAGAAAAATATTTTGCATCATTCAACTAGAGGCTCACATGAGCCTGTATCACTCACCTGGTGACTGGTTTTATTCATTGTCACCTATAGACCACCCATTCATACTATAAATCAGTTCAGCAGATGTTAAATTTTCATTCTTGGATGAGGTACAGACTAAAAAACACAAACTTTGAAGGGATCACCCAAAGACAATTGTAACCAAGTTTGGTTCCAATAGACTCAGTACGTTCAGAGGAGTAGACATTTGAATGCATTTCCCATAGAGTCCCTACTATGTTCCACGCTGGCGGCCATCTTGGATGAGGTAAGAACGTAAAAATCACAAACTTTAAAGGAGACCACCCAAGGACTATTGTGACCAAGTTTGGTTCAATTTTGTTTGGTAGATTTAGAGGAGAAGATCTTTGGACGCATTTCCCATAGGGTCCCTATGTTAAACTATCTTCCCCGCTGGTGACCATCTTGGCTAACTGCGAACCTGCTGGACATTTGTAGAAATTGTATTTCTAGAAAACCTACACACTTTTGCAATTCACATTTAACCTTTATCTCAAACAGTTTTTGAAATAAAAGTAAAAACGTTAAAAAATTGTGAAAATTCAAAGAAAAAGTGGCAATAACTCCTATGTGGGTTGTCAGATTTTCTTCAAAATTGCAGGACATGTAGATCTTACTATACTGACCATTTTTGTTACATAAATTTCACTTCTATCTTCTACCATTTTCAATATAGAAGACCAGAAGTAACGAAAAACTGAAAATTATACGGAAAAGGGGCAATAACTCCAAGATGGGTAAACGGATATTCTCCAAAATTGCAGGGCAGGTGGATCTTATCATGCTGATCATTTTTGCCCCTATGTCAGAATTTTGATATCTGCAATGGTTTTCGAGTAATTTGCAAAAAACAGCAATTTACCCCTATGTTCTATTTTTAGGAACAGCGGCCATGTTGTTTGGTCTACGGACATAAAAATCACAAATTTGAAAGACCATACCCTGGTGATGATTCAGGCCAAGTTTTGTTAGTATTGGCCCAGTAGTTTCAGAGGAGAAGATCTTTGAATATAAGTCAACGGACGGACGACGGACGCCGAGTGATGGCAAAAGCTCACATGGCCTTTGGCCATGTGAGCTAATAAAATATTCAGATTTAATAAAACCTGCGATCAGAGAGATACAGTGGTGATCAGAAGTCAGGCAACTCCTGGATCTCTCTAATAGCAGCCATTGTTAAATGCAAATATTTCTCTTATAAAAAGGGGATATAGTTAAAAACATAAAGAGGGACTTGTAGCAAGTCTACATGTTATATGATTACAAATGTACAGCTTGTAGCAACAAATTACAATTACATCTATATACATGAAATTCATTACATAATAAATATATACATTTGTGGTTACAAATTAAGTTTCTAACAAACAAGAGGGTGTCAAATGACAACAAACTCGAATCATCTGCAGCACAGAAATTAGAATTGTGAATGATCACTGCAGAAAGTTTATGGAGTGTTCTTGTGAAGATACATGTATATTCTCCAAATATAGAACCTGAGTGAGCAAGCACATACCCCATGTCACCATAACAATGTATGCAAGTTCTAAATGAATCTGCCAAATACTTTTCAAGTTATTGCGCAGACCATGTTTTGCAGCCATCGGCCATAAAATGCCAAACTAATAAACAATTTTTTCCTTCTGAACATCTGGTTTACAAAACATGACTCCAAGAGCTTGTATTGATAAAATGGCATTTTATGCCAAATGAAAAAGGTGCCTGTTCATGTCAAAATATAATAATTCAGTTTGCAGAAAATATATCCTGTGACACTCACACTTTTTCAATCATTTCTTTTTTAATTACCGGTAATTTTTTTTATTTTTGATGCTTGAAGATCTGTTTTTTTTTATTGATTTTTGAGCTTCATGTAGTAATCAAAGATGTTAAAATTGTCAAATATTCATTATGTATAATTTACAATGACTAGACCTGCTCATGTCAAAATATAATAACTCAGGTTGCAGAAAATATATCCTGTGACACGGACACTTTTTCAATCATTTATTTCATTTATTTTTTTTCATTTCTGATGCTTGAAGATCTGTTTATTTTTAATTGATTTTTGAGCTTCATGTGGTAATCAAGGATGTTAAAATTGTAAAATATTCATTATGTATAATTTACGATGCCTACAGCAAATCATCATGACTTATAGTTATGATGGAATTGCAGATCAACAAACCAAATTCACAATTGAGCTATTTTGTCTCCGTGAACCTCTAAAATATGTAAAATCAAAATTCTAAGTATCAGGTGCACAAAAAGATCAGGAGAACAACATATCCTGCAAGTGTGGTTGAATAATGGCTTACAGTTTTGGAGGAGTTGTGGATTAAAAGATGGAATTAGCAAAATGAGCTTATTTGGCTCAGTAAATCTCCAAATTCTGTAAAATCAAAATTTAAAGTATCAGGTATCGAACTTGACCGCCAGGTGCCGCATAGTCGTTCGCCATTAAGAGGGTGTAGACTCGGTTTTTAACTAGGCAACGTATGGTCATTTGTCGTGATTAAATCAATAACTAAATAGAATTTTTACATTTTTATTTGAAACAAGTATCCGTCCTGAAAGAATATACTTATTCAAAATTAATTTTTTATTAACTAAAAAATTATGAAATAAGTAATATGAAAATCCGAAGGTAAAATTTTTGACCATAACTTTTTTGCGTATTGTAAAATATTACAAAATATTCAGCAATTCATGCTTTCGTCCAGGTGACAATAAACGGTTTTTTCCAGGTAGATAATTTCAACTGGAGGCATTGCACATGTCCTTAATATACTGATCAGTGTCATTAAATTTAGTTAATCTTATGACCCTTTGATCAGTGTTGATTGCATCCACAAAAAATGAAGATCAGGGATTTTAAAATAAAATCAAAACAAAATTTTTATTTACCACATGTTTTGAAACTGAATTTCACACCTATTTTTTCTCGTGAATAGAACAAACTACTATCCCGACATCCCACAAAACCACTTTCCAGTTGGGCTGCTCATTTCTAGCACAAAAATTATGGTTATTGCTTCTGGGTCAGAGAAAGGTAACTCCGACCAATTTGGTAAATACTTAGTAGTTTCATTGCATATGCCAACTTATCCCCAAAATATAGTTTGAACCCCTAAAAAAACCAAAAAAAAAAAAAAAAAAAACTAGAGGCTCAGACACTGAGCCTGTATCGCTCACCTGACAAAATGCTGAACAACAGGATTTTTCGAGATTCTGTATGGTGGCCATGTTTTTTATGTGAATTTCCCATAGGGCCAAAATAAACATTGTTCTGTGCTGGTGGCGATGTTTTTCAATGGATCAGAACAAAATGAGCAATCTTTGTTAAGGGCCTTCAGTTCATCATTCCTGTACAGTTTGGTTGAATTTGCTTCAGCGGTTTCAGAGGAGAAGAAGAAAATGAAAATTTTCCCATAGGGTCGAATGTTAAACCTTAGTTCGGCGCTGGGAGCCATGTATTTTATTGGATGGAAATGAAATGAGCAACCTGTGTAAAGGACCTTCCATACATCATTCCTGTAAAGTTTGGTTGAATTTGCTTTAGTGGTTTCAGAGCAGAAGATGAAAATGTGAATTCCCATAGGGCCAATGTTAAACTATGTTCCGTGTCGGCGGCCATGTTTTTTATCGGATCGGAACGAAATGAGCAATCTTTGTTAAGAACCTTTAGTTCATCATTCCTGTAAACTTTGGTTGCATTTCTTTCAGTGGTTTCAGAGGAGAGGAAGTCAAAATGTGAATTTTTCCATAGGGTCCAATGTTAAACCTAAGTTCTGTGCTGGCGGCCATGTTTTTTATCGGATCGGAAAGAAATGAGCAATATTTGTAAAACACCTTCCATACATCATTCCTGTAAAGTTTGGTTGAATTTGCTTCAGCTGTTTCATGGAGCAGTGGATGAAAATGTGATTTTCCCATAGGGTCCAATGTTTAACCATGTTCCGTGCTGGCGGCCATGTCTTTTGTCGGATCAGAACGAAATGAGCATCATTGTTAAGGACCTTAAGTACATCATTCCTGTAAAGTTTTGTTGAATTTGCTTCAGTGGTTTCAGAGCAGAAGATGAAAATGTGATTTTTCCCATACGGTCCAATGTTAAACCTAAGTTCCGCGCTGGTGGCCATGTTTTTTGTCGGATCGGAACAAAATGAGCAATCGTTGCAAAGGACCTTCCATACATCATTCCTGTAAAGTTTGGTTGAATTTGCTTCAACTGTTTCAGAGCAGAAGATGAAAATGTGATTTTCCCATAGGGTCCAATGTTAAACCATGTTCCGTGCTGGCGGCCATGCTTTTTGTCGGATTGGAACGAAATGAGCAAACATTATTAAGGACCTTTAGCACATCATTCCTGTAAAGTTTGGTTGAATTTGCTTCTGTGGTTTCAGAGCAGAAGATGAAAATGTGATTTTTCCCATAGGGTCCAATGTTAAACCTAAGTTCCGCGCTGGCGGCCATGTTTTTTTTTCGGATCTGAACGAAATGAGCAATCTTTGTAAAGGATCTTCCATACATCATTCCTGTAGAGTTTGGTTGAATTTACTTTAGTGGTTTCAGAGGAGAAGATGAAAATGTGAATTTCCCATAGGGCCAATGTTAAACTATGTTCCGAGCTGGCAGCCATGCTTTTTATCAGATTGGAACGAAATGAGCAATCATTGTTAAGGACCTTTAGTATATCATTCCTATAAAGTTTGGTTGAATTTCTTTCAGTGGTTTCAGAGTAGAAGATGAAAATGTAATTCGTCCCATAGGGTCCAATGTTAAACCTAAGTTCCGCGCTGGCAGCCATGTTTTTTGTCGGATCGGAACGAAATGAGCAATCATTGTAAAGGACTTTCCATGCATCATTCCTGTAAAGTTTGGTTGAATTTGCTTTAGCTGTTTCAGATCAGAAGATGAAAATGTGATTTTCCCATGGGGTCCAATGTTAAACCATGTTCCGTGCTGGCGGCCATGCTTTTTGTCGGATCGGAATGAAATGAGTAATCATTGTTAAGGACCTTTAGTACATCATTCGTGTAAAGTTTGGTTGAATTTGCTTTAGTGGTTTAAAAGCAGAAGATGAGAATGTGATTTTTCTCATAGGGTCTAATGTTAAACCTAAGTTCCGCGCTGGTGGCCATGTTTTTTGTCGGATCGGAACAAAATGAGCAATCATTGCAGAGGACCTTCCATACATCATTCCTGTAAAGTTTGGTTGAATTTGCTTCAGCTGTTTCAGAGCAGAAGATGAAAATGTGATTTTCCCATAGGGTCCAATGTCAAACCATGTTCCGTGCTGGCGGCCATGTTTTTTTGTTGAATCGGAACGAATTGAGCAATCATTGTTAAGGACCTTTAGTACATCATTCCTTTAAAGTTTGGTTGAATTTGCTTCAGTGGTTTCAGAGTGGAAGACGAAAATGTGATTTTTCCCAAAGGGTCCAATGTTAAACCTAAGTTCCGCGCTGGCGGCCATGTTTTTTTGTCGGATCGGAACGAAATGAGCAATCTTTGTAAAGGACCTTCCATACATCATTCCTGTAAAGTTTGGTTGAATTTGCTTCAGTAGTTTCAGAGCAAAAGATGAAAATGTGAAAAGTTTAACGGACGGACGACGGACGCAAAGTGATGGCAATAGCTCACACTGACCCTATGGGTCAGGTGAGCTAAAAAGCGTTATAAAATAAAGGAATAAATAGTAACGACATGTTATTTGAGTTATTTGAATTTTGGCAAGTTGGACACTATCCGTTAATATAAATTTATGCATTTTAATCTTTACTTTTTTTTCTTTAATCTGTGTGTTTTTAGGTGTGAAATTATGTTTTTCATGTAACTGTAACTATTTTCATTCTTGCAGAATGACGTGCTCATGCAAAAAAATGCAGTTCAATTATACATTTTTATGTTGTCATTGTTTTGCCGATTTGCTGTTTTTCCCTACTAAAAATATTATTACCAGAGACTATTTGAATTAAATACACCTTTTGTTTTTTTAACTTCATAAACTCCAACAAAATGTTTCAGAAAACAGATATTTTCAAAGCATTCAACATAAAATTATTATCATTTTTTTTTTATAATTCTGGTTAGCTTAATAAAAGTCCATTTCTACAAAATTTTAAAGAGCTTGTATATTTACATAACAATCTATTTTAAAATATTAATATCCAAGTTATTTTTCAAAACTTTCGGAATCTTCAAATATTTTTATCTAAAATATCTTAATTACTTGTGAATTTGATTTCTTTTCCTTCAAAACAAATAAGTTCCGTTTCTACAAAATTTTTAAGAGCTTGTATATTTACATTAAAATTTATTATAAAAATATTAATATCCAAGATATTTTTCAAAACTTTCGAAATCTTCAAATATTTTTTATTTAAAATATAAATGTTTTAATTAATAATCTAAATTTCTTGTGAATTTGATTTCTTTTCCTTCAAAACAAAGTTCCGTTTTCTTAATCAACTTGTAGATGTGTTGTAAAATATTAACGGCTGAAGTATGACACCTGTATCATTAAACCTTTTACCGATAGATTGGCAAACGCCGAGATGTTACGAACGTTACACCCTACCGGTAACAAGTTCATTCGGAGGTCGGTAATGGCGGCACCCATGAATTTGTGAATAAAAAGGTCTATTTTCATTGGTTGTTCTAGAGGTCACACATCGGGTCAAAACCGAGTCATGGGAATTTTTTAATTCTTTGCTCATTTCATTATGTCGTCTACATTATTTTTTAATTTTATTGGAAAGAAGAAGAAATGAAAATAATGAGCTTCATGTGTACACACATATGACTTAATTCTCCCAAAACAGTTGAATATGTTTAAACACTTGAAATATATTATTTCATTGCTAAAAATAAGCTTCTTTCTTGTGTTGATGTAATGTGTATTGAGATCACTGACGCGTGAAAATTAACATCGGAATCAGTCGTGGCAGTTACAGAGAAATTTACACCTACATTTAATTACAAATAATTCGTAACATTTTCATCCAACTGGCAAGCAGAAATTAATTTTAAAACTGTAATTACAATTCAACCGAGCTTTCTGAAAAGATATCCAGGTTTGTCATCAGCGTGGAACCATGTACTTGTCATTTCTATTGATTGTTGTGTACATGTGCTTATAATGCAACATAGTTCCTACATCTACAACACTAACCGTTGTTTAAAGTTTTTACTTTATATATGGAAAAATTTAATTGTTAGACTTTACATTCATTATAAGGATAAGTTTAAAGTACAGAATGTACTTCAATGTATTCACCAACACTACAAACTAAATTCTCCCAACTTAACATAATTGGGAGAAGACTACATAAGATATTTATCATAAGAGAAATAGGTTTCACAACTCGTGAGGCTTGTATATCGCTTTTTATCAACTCTCGGTATTTAATTACAAAAAATAATTAACTCACTGAAGCTCGTTAATTATTATTGTGTAATTAAATAGCTTTAGTTGATAACCAGCGATATACAAGCCTCACTCATAATGAAACCTATAATTATCCAATGGCAACAATTCTTATTAACATTCAACTAACATTTGATTATATAATAAAAATGAGGAAACGTGGAATAAGTGTGAAAAAGACATCAACACCATATATTCAACATCTTTATTGTAAATTTTCTTTTGTCTCTTTATCAAGTTACTTGTCATATTTTTAATTTCGCATAAATTTATAAATTTGAGCAACATTTTGTTATTTTTTCCCATAGTAGGTGTGATAGCCATAAATTGAAATTTCTTGTTTCAGAAAATCAAAATTTACAGGCAGTAACTCTTTTTTTTCAAATGTTGTCTCACATTAATACAACAAAGTACGGGTTGGTCTTGACATGGTTACCATTCTGCCCCTGTCAAATTTGCTCTATCTTCAGCATTTGCATGAAATAGGACTGATTGATGGACTGACGCATGGACGGGTAAAAAAATTATACACTTTTGCAACTTTGTTGCATGGGGTATAATAAAATACAATGAATGTTACCATACAATGTATGGTGATCTACAGCGCGTCTTACTGGGAACTCTGAGCTTGTGCTAATCTTAGGAATGCCTTTATCAATATCTTTCTATCATCAGCCTTGAAAATATCAAACATATCTGAATAGTATAGCTTTCCTTTATCATTTTCTCTCAACCTGTCACCAACATGATTTAAATAATATGGACTAACTTCAAGGCATGTCATCATCAACTGAAAGAGAGAAAGAACATGTTTACTGATATCGTTGTAAAATTACATTATAACTTCAATTTCTCTAATTCCAAGCAAATCTAAATACCTCCAGAACAATGTGTTAAATAAATGATAACTAACATGTTGAGCAATTTGTTCTCAGTAGATTATTGGTTAATGATGTAAATGTCACATGTCAATTTCTAGAAATGGTGTGACTGGATGTTGATGGAATTAATACCCAAATCTTTGTTTGACAAAATGGTTTATGACTAAAATTACTAGATCTATATCTATATATGACAAATTCATTATTATTTATTTATTATTTATTATTATAAAAAAAATATTTCACTAAGATCCCTTTTAATGAATGCCACAATGATACACATAGCAACGATTGTAGAAACAAAATGGCGGCATTTTTTGAGAAAAGAGACTTACGGAGATCACTTTCCTTCAAATAAATTGATTAGAAATTACAGAAACAATCTTAACATTGTTTTCCTGTTTATTACTATAATTTCTCTGTACACCTCAAACTTTGAAAGTGAAAATTTATAACTATCTTGATTTGAGAAATATACATTATAAACTGGAAATTTGTTAGAGACTAAATTTCTAAATCCAGTCAAAATTACAATAAACTGCTGACACACATATTTGTCTCGCCTTCTGTATACTGAAAGTATAATATAACAATTGTTATATAACTGTTTAATGTAGCAGAATCATAGTGGTTACTTAATATCAATGGAAATAAAATGGGCCAGTGCTTATACAATTGTATACCAAATATCACTGACTTATCATTAGTTGTTACCATTAAAATCCAATTAATTTCCATACAACGGAAGTAGAATACAGAAGAAACAAGAGAAGTGATCACAAAAATCGAAGTCCAAAGACATGGCAAAAACAGCAACAGAGAAAAACAAGCACATGAGACAGCCACGGAAATAAAAAGTCGACATTAAGAACTAAAGCACTCATAGTGTGAACTCCCATGAAAACCAGGAGTGGCATCAGGTGCTAAGGAAGGGTAAGCATGTCCTTCTCCGCTAGTAGCACCCATCACACTATCAGTGAGTCTATCCAGGGTTGAGTCAAACCGATTTTGTCAAAATCCGTGAAGAGGTAAAGTCTAGCTGAAAATGTCCCGCTTTAATTTGGGACACAGACACATCATATCTGTCAATGATGTCATGGTGACGGCCATAGAATTTCTGAAGGGATGAAAGTAACAAAGGCTGAAAAAATCCCTGACTAAGCAGCTTTTGGGACAGTGTTTTTGTTCTATTAAAAAAATCACTGTAGAAACTACATGTTCGACAGAAAGGAATCAAGTGTGAAATGTACACTCCATAGGCTGAAGAGGCATCTCCATGGAAATATAATTTAATGTAATGCCTTAATTCTAATACAACTTCATACCAAGTATCATTGATTCATCATTACTTGTTCCTGTTAAACTTTATGAATTAATTTTCAAAGTTAGTGGTCGATGGGGTGGAGCAAAATAATTTCCATGGAAACCAGATGGGCATCTGCAAATAAAACCTAACATACCAAGTATCACTGACTTTAAGTAACTTATCATAGTATTTCCCATCAAAACAAGTGTGGATAGTATGCGAGGCAATACAGAAGTCCCCTTTTTACCGTTGGAATAATTCTTTATTATACCAGCAAAAATAGTAAAAAAAAAAAATTCGAAGTCCAAGGCCAATAACTTTGTTAAACTAGAGAATGTATCTATAAGACATAGATGCCCTGCCGACAAACTTATAACAATAGATAGTCTAAGTTAATCAGGCATAAAAATTAGTTCCCGGTCACTGAATCATCAGGAAGTACCATTACAGATTAAAAATTTGTTCAATAATACTTTTGTTGAATAATAGAAAGTAACAAAATTCCATACTACAGTCTTTTAAACATTAAATATTGGTCAGGTTATAAAATTATCCTTGAATTATGTATTATTCACCAATTAAACATCTAGCTGTTTGAAATGGGTCCAATGCAAAAATTTAACAAAGTTCTTCAAGCATAAACATAATAAAGTGGAGGACAAATTGTCTAAAAATCTGGTAGTTCTCACAAAGATGAGTAATTTCATGAAACATCATAATATGTTGTGTAGTTGTTGGAAAAAACACGTAAAACACAAAATTTACCAACAGTCATTCCAGCGTAAAATGTAAGTCAAAGACACTTAATTGGCCTTAATTTGGATAATACTCATCAAGTTGATTTATTTTGATGAAACAACATTGCAATAAGTTGATCACAAACATACTTAAATGCAAAATTTAACAAAAGTCACTCAAGCGTAAAATATAGGTCAAAGCCACCTTATTATTAGGGTTTTGGATAGTGCTCATTAAGGTAATAAATATGATGAAAAATCACATTGGTACAATGCGTAGTTGTTAAGAAATGGACTTAAACTCAAATTTTACAAAATCACTCAAGCAAAATAATGGTCAAAGCCACCAAACTGACAATGTTTTGGGTAGTACTAATCAAGGTAATTAATTTGATGAAACATCTTGGTATAATGTGTAGTTGTTGAGACATGGACCTTAATGCAAAATTTAACAAAAGCCACTCAAGCGTAAAATATAGGTCAAAGCTACGTTATTGCCAATTTTTTGGGTAGTACTCATCAAGGCAACTTGATGAAACATCATATTGGTATAATGCGTAGCTGTTGAGAAATGAACTTTAATGCAAAATTTAACAAAAGTCACTCAAGTGTAAAATGTGTAGGTCATGGATCCCTAATTGTTGGTGAATCTGATAGTACTGATCAAGGTGCATGTACCGATGTAATATCAAAATCCTAAAAGGTTGCCAATATATGGACCTAAACACAAAACTGAACATCGGGACGGACGTATGTACATAAGGACAGACAAGTGTACATGTAAATCTATATGCCCCATCCACTTCGTGGCGGGGCATAAAAATCAATGGACCAGAACCAAACTCAAACTTGATCTGTAACTCATTGTGGCAGACTCACATCATGCACATAGCAAATATCAGCTTAATATCTGGAACGGTTTACAAAAGAAGTCCAGATAACCTACATTTGACTAAAACTCCGCAAAAATCAATGAACCAGAGCCATACTCAAAATTAATCTGTAACTCATGGCAGTAGACTAACATACCAAATATTAACTAAATATCTTTTATAGTATGGGAAAAAAGTCCAGAAAACTGAGTGTGATAGACTGACAGACTAACAGACTGACGAAGTGCACACCTTAAGTCTTCTTTGGCGAAGCCATGAGGGGACTACTTAAAATAAATTCCGAAATCAACAAACAATGACAAAAGGGGCAAGGCAAAAAAATCTCCATGGAAATATGATGGGCTTATACAACTGCATACTATGTCTGACTGATTAATCGTGAGTAGTATGTAAAACTTAAATTCATTTTCAAAGTCATCAGACCATGACAAAAGGGAGGAGCCAAATAATCGCCAAGGAAATGAGGTGTGCATCTGCTAACAAAACTGTATACCAAGCATTAGTGACTTATCATGAAAGGTTCCCCTAAAACTGACCCCAAACACAAATATGCAAATTAAGCAAAATTTTCAAAGTCATTAGACCATGACTGAGGGGGCCGAGCCAAATAATTTCCATGGAAATGATGTGTCTGCATACCAAATATCAAAGACTCATCATAATAGGTTCTTAAATGACCTAATCACAAACTTGAAAACAATACATTTGTTTCAGAGTCAATAGACCATGATAGAGTAGCTGGGGTCAATTATTTTTAAATAGAATTGAGATGTGCCCACCCAAATGATACTGCATACCAAATACCACTGACATACCGTCAATTGGTGGTTTCCCTAAAACTGACTACTCAGAAACTTTATCAATTGTTGAAACCATTACCGCTGTGGCTGCCAGAATCAGCACGCCTATGTCTCGCTTCTGCGACTATCCGTTGCAGTCAAGACAATAATTCATTGTGTCATACTACTATACAAGTTCACTTTTATATAACACTCAGTAACAATAAAAATGATCCATGAATGGCTCCTCATGCAATTGTCTTAACCTTTATTAACAAATACTTAAGATATTTTGGATGTAGGCAAAATCACAATCCTAAAAAAATTTATTGGTGTTCCATGGAACACTTATGTTGCCTGCACTACAGAAGAACCATTTTTGACTCAGTTAACCTCTAAAATTTGTAAAATTCAAATTCAAAGTATCAAGTGCATGTCACCTCTAAATCCTGTAAATTCAAAATTTATAATTATAGTTTGATTATTAATGATTGACATATTCCCTGTTTTCATTCTTGATTATATTACATAAATTGATTTAAATACCTTTGATCCAGTGCACAGTATGCCAAAGCTATATGGTTTGAAAGCAGATCGCTTTGCTTCAAGTAACAGCTGTCCCGCATGCTGAGCTGATCCATTCATTTCCCATGGAAGAAACTTGGAGCTCACAGAATCTCCTTGTCCTGCATTCAACCCAGGTTTTGGCTTTTCTTTGTGGACACCATCACAAGAATAATCACAATTTTTTAACTACAATGAAATTGGCCTAATGCAAAAATTTAACAAAGTCCTTCAAGCATAAACATGATAAGATTAAAAGATTTTAAAAGCAACATTTTGTAAATTATTGTGTACAGTGATATGAAGTTTTGTTTCATTGGGAACAATTTATACAACAAAGGAGAAGGTACATGTATATGTTAAAGGTGGTTTTTGGCCCCAAAAATAAAGTATGATTAAAATTTGAATTATTACATATTTTAGAAACTTATACGTGTCTCCCCTTCATGATTTAATTCGAATTTAAGACAAAATTTTTTGGATAAAGTAGTTTCTCAGGTCAAAATTTGTCAAAAAAATGCAAAAACTGACAAAACTGCTGAAAAATGGTAAATTTTAACCTGTTTATAGCAATATTATTATCGGCCACATTTTTGTTGATATTTGAAGTGTTTTCATCTTAAATCATATTGGCCGCCTAAAGTTCAGACAAAATATTTATATATAATGTCAACAAAACAAATCTGGAAATTTATGTTCACTGATAACATCAGTTCTACAAGTACACACACTTATATTAAAACAAGAGGCTTTCAAGAGCCTGTATCGCTCACCTGGCCCTTGATAAACATAGACATTTTATATTAAAGAGCTTAAAGTTAAATTATAGTTCCAATATGCCAAAGTACTTTAAGGGGAGAAGACCTCTGTTAGTGTTTCCAAAAGGGTCCAATCTTAAAACTGTTTCCCACTGGCAGTCATCTTGGATAAATCACGACCTGAAAAACACCTTTTTTTTGCAAGGGACCACCCAAGGACTATTGTGGCAAAGTTTCGTTCCATTTGGCCAGGTAGTTTCAGAGAAGAAAATCTCGGAATGTGTTTTTCCAAAGGGTCCAATATGTTAAAACTATGTTCCCCACTGACAGCCATGTTGGATAAAGCCCTAACCTGAAAAACACCTTTCTTGCAGGGGACAACCTAAGGACTACTGTGGCCAAGTTTGGTTCTAATTGGCTCAGTAGTTTCAGAGAAGATCTTTGGAAGTGTTTTCCCATAGGGTTCAATGTAAAAACTATGTTTTCCACTGGTGGCCATCTTGGATATAGTGCAGACCTGAAAAAAAAACTTTTTTGCAAGGGACCATCCAAGGACTAATGTGGCCAAGTTTGGTTCCTATTGGCCCAGTAGTTTCAGAGAAGAAGATCTTTGAAAGTGTTTTACCATGCGTGTAATAGAAACTTACTGTTTTTCTCAAAATTCTAACCACTTAAAAATACTGAGGCTTCATTCCGTGTATGGCACTCGGTAGATGTCCTTTGGACTGGATTTGGCTTCCTATTTCGACATTTTTGGTAATGAGTACTTCTTTTGAGACAACTTTTGGATAATGGCTTTCCATATTATTTGAAATGAGAGGCAACTCCTTGAAACACGTGTACAGCATAACGAAATTTACTGGTTTTTATGCAACATCGGTATTTTTGTATTTTGAACCATTGGGTTGATGCCACTGCTGGTGGACCAGAGGTCCCCGAGGGTATTCACAAGCCCGATAGTCAGACTTGTCTGACATGAAAATTTTACCGTGCGTGTTATAGAAATTTACTGTTTTTCGCAAAATTCTAACCACTTAAAAAAACTGAGGCTTCATTCCTTGTATGGCACTCGGTAGATGTCCTTTGTACTGGATTTGGCTTCCTATTTCGACATTTTTGGTAATGAGTACTTCTTTTGTGACAACTTTTGGATTATGGCTTTCCATGTTATTTGAAATTAATGCTGCTGATGAGAGGTAACTCCTTGAAACACGTGTACAGCATAACGAAATTTACTGTTTTTTATGCAACATCGGTATTTTTTGTATTCCAAAGGGTCCAATGTTAGAACTATGTTTCCCGCTGGCAGCCATCTTGGATATAGTGCCGACCTGAAAAACACCTTTTTCACAAGGGACCACCATTGGACTATTTTGGCCAAGTTTGGTTCCAATTGGCTCTGTAGTTTCAGAGAAGAAGATCTTTGAAAGTGTTTTCCCATATGGTCCAATATTAAATCTGTTTCCTGCTGGCGGCCATCTTGGAAATAGTGCCGACCTGAAAAAACATTTTTGCAAAGAACCACTCTAGGGACTATTGTGGCCAAGTTTGTTTCCAATAGACCATCTCTGAGATGTAGAATCAGGAGTTACTAGACCACTTTTCAATACATCATAGTATAGAAAACGTCACGTCATAAAGCCTAAAACGCCATGACATTAACTATTGGAAGTACATTCTTAGTCACTTGGGTATGTACAATACATGTATATGTATTACTTGTTTTCAGCGACAAAATATAAATGATACATAAAAACTAGAAGCTCCCAGGAGCCTGAATTGCTCACCTAGTATTTAACCCTAATATATTTTGTCTTGCTGAACATTTTTTAAGTTTAAAATTTCTAAATCTATCTCTTATAGTTTTTGAAATAATAGCATAAAACTGTGAAATTTGGGAAAAACCTTCATTTATGGGTAATAACTCTTACAAGGCATCGTCCACAATTTAGGTCACAGTATCTTTTTTGTAGATCTAGTCTTGCTGAACATTTTTGCAATTTAAAGTTTTTTTTCTATCTCTTATACATTTAGTTTTTGAAATTCATTATAATAGCCAAAAACAGTGAAATTTGGAAAAAATTCTATGGGCAATAACTCTTGAAAAATTTCAGTCACATGATCTTTTTTTGTAGATCTAGTCTTGCTGAACATTTTTGCAATTAAAGTTTCTTTCTGTCTCTTACAGTTTGAAATAATAGCCAAAAACAGTATGATTTGTAAAAAAAATTGTCATCCGTGGACAATAACTCTTACAAGGCATCGTCCAACAATTTTGGTCCTATTACCTATCTTTTTTGTAGATCTAGTCTTGCTGAACATTTTTGCAATTTAAAGTTTCTTTCTATCTCTTATAATTTATGAAATAATAGCCAAAAATGGTGAAACTGGTTCAAAAAAAAACGTCATCTATGGGCAACAACTCTTACAATGCATCGTCTAATGAGTTTGGTCATAATTAGGCCAAATAAAAAATAGGTGTGGTTCCGGTCACCCCTCTGAAAAAAATAGGGTCGGTAGGTCGGCATTTTATTTTTTTTTTTTTTTTTTTATAATCACATATAATACTTAACATGTAAATGCATTGTAACCTATGATATAAAACCATGTATTATTACCACATTTTTACCCTAAAAATGATTTGTCCAAGTTCCCAGATGATCGATTTTTAGTCTCAGTTCAAACGGCGATCGTTCTTAACACTATGGGACTTGATAAATACTATAGGTTGTTATGAAGTGGAAAATTCCTAACAGTTATAAAGAGAATGTGTATTTCATATCATAATCTCGTATATTTCATTATACGCCATAACTTTTGAGGATGTCAACAAACCATGTGATCGGTAAAGTGTTGATATAGCTGACAATACATTGACTCTTGACAATATTTTATTCACAACAGATGCAAAAGAAGAGGTTTAAGTGTCAGTAACATTTATCCCGCAACAGTTTAAAAGGCTTTGAAACCTCTGAAATATAAAGTAACATGTGAAATAAATACGGATACGACAGTCCGCGAAGAACTCGTTCCAAATTTATGATTGCACAAAAACAGGGACTATACATTACAGGATATGTCACTTCGATAAAAACTAAATTAACCTGGACATACGTACGGAGCTAGTAGTAAATTAAAGGTCGCGTACTTTCGTATTTTAGTAAGTTGAATTAAACAGAAAGCATGGTTAAATTGTTTTACATTTTCGCACGTCATTTTTTAAAATTAAACAAATGAAGAAGAAATTAAAACCCAGAAATATTGTATCAAAACACAAGCCATTTTTGTCTTTAAAACTTCCGTAACAGACTTCAACCCTTCATCAATGAAAATATTGCCATCGGTCTTCAAGCTCTGAACAAATGCCTAAAATTACCACTAAACTAACTAAAATGCAACAGGTACATAGTAAGGACATTGAATTTAGCAAAAAAGGTTAAATGGAGGCTATAAGACCAACAAAAAATGAGTGATGCAAGGTACGGATGATGCGTGTGGCACAAACGTGATCAACACACTCAAATAAACACTCACTTCAAGCCCTGAAAATGCCTATAAAATTACAAATTTTATTGTAAAAAGGCAACAGGTACACAGAAGCGCTGGGTCGATGCCATTGCTGTTAGTCCCCGAGGGTATTCACCAGCCCAGTAGTCAGTACTTCGGTGCTGACCCGAAAGCCGATTATTTTTGGAATCTTACAATATCTAATTTTTTGTAAATTTTGTTGAAAACTAAGAAGTATCTCCTTCGTGCAAAGCTCTGTCCTTAACTGATTTTGGCTTACATTTAGATCATATTTGGTGTTTTGTTCTCTATCAGTTTTTAAACATCTTTGAGCTGATGGTCTTCCAAACGTTTAGATTTTATCTGCACTGAAGAGACATAAGTTGTCGAAATGCGCATATGCAGAAAGTAAATTCACAGTAACTTCGGTATTTAGTTATTTATTAAGACCTGGAAAAATTAAGTGATGAAAGGTACAAGCAATGCATGTAAAACGGGTTTTGCAACAAAGCGATCCTGATATGAAGAACACACCAGTTTTGAAACTATTATACCCGTATATGGCCCTTTACACGCTCAAAATCAAAGTATTTGGAACTCTTAGTTTAAGTGCTATGTTTAAGGAACTATGGTTTACTTTATAGCTGTTTTTATATTCCAAAAATCACCGAAATCGTAATTTGAAATTGAACCCACGCTATCTCGATGGCGGCAATAATTACCGGTCCGGGTACGGATACGAATTAATTCAGGACCGTCCGAGTTCAATATGACAATTTACATAGACGTAACTAGAAGTGTCTTATCCCTGTAATGTATAGTCCCTGACAAAAATTTCTTGATAGGAAATAACTTCAATTTTTTTGCTCGACAATTTTCGTGGCGTTTGAGCTCATTTCTCATCAAATACTTCATAAAAAGGTTCCGATAAAGTAAATAAAAACTCTGCTAGTTGATAAACTATGATAAAACCAATTTACAGTTTCAAAATAACTACGATCTTGCCGCTGATCTCTACTTAAACTTTGTCAGTCAAAAGTGGCCATAAAAACTAGGGTCGGTCGTTTTATTTCTAATTTTTTTTTAACTTTTTGGGTGAAAAAAAGTCTAGGGTCGGCAGGAAAAAATAGGGTCGGTCGGGTGACCGGAACCATAGCTATTTTTTTATTTGGCCTTATCATGATTATCTTTTTGTATATCTAGTCTTTCTGAACATTTTTTTCAATTTAAACTCTCTTTCTATCTCTTATAGTTTTTGGAATAATAGCCAAAAACAGTAAAATTCATGAAAAAATGTCATTCAGGGGCAATTACTCCAATACCAGTTGACAGATTGTTATGAAAATTTGATCTCAGGTAGATCTCATCATGCTGAACAATTTTACTGATGCCAAATTTTGATATCTGCTTTTAATTTTGAGTAATTTACAAAAAACTGTTGTCTGGCCCCTATATTCTATTTTTAACCACAGTAGCCATATTTGTCATTTGGCAGACATATCGGATAAGATTTAGAAACAAAACATCCTCTAAATGATTGTGATAAAAATTGGTTATGATTGGCCTAGTAGTTTCAAAGGAGAGGGTTTTTTTATAATTATAACAGACAATGGACAGACGGACGCAAAGTGATGCCAATACACGCCTGGGAAACTTGATGGTCTCGACCAAATTTTACTACCAGGAAGTTAATAAATACAAAGTGAAAGACTGTTTTTTAAAATCAGGGAATGTTACTCCATGTAAAACTGGTATGGTGAAACTTTGTCGGGTCAAGATAAACCAACGGGTTGTCTCTTTGACGGAGTTTCAGGGGTAAATATCACAGAAATGGTCCTGTAAATAAATACCAGGAATTCCCTTATTAAACTACAGGGTTTGCTAGGCCCAGAGAATTCTACCTCCCGCTAAAGACAAAGATATAAGTTCCCCACTAATAAGTATACCTTTCCTTCTCGGTGGCTTGAATGTGTCTGTGGGTCCAATCGTCTGGCGCCAGATTCCTCCGCTGCATCACGTTACAGTGACTCTTTTTCGCGGGTACCTCTTCGGAACATCACTGCTCTTACCATTACCTCTTGTCATCCATTTGGGATGTTTCATGCCTCAGCCTTACCTAGCTGGGAAACCCCCGTGAAGTGGTCAATTTTACCATACTCCCCCCTGTTTTGAAAAGGAAGGATCTTAATCCTGACTAAAAAACTTATCCCCAGGGAAAATAACCACTGAACTAAACAGGTTTCCGATATATCAATCTGTTCCTAAAATCCCTATTCCCTAACGCTTAAGGGTGTTCCCACTACACAAAGACTGTCCATATAGAATTGCCCTCCAAAGAGACGATTGGGAAACTATGCTACAAAACATGAAATCCAGAATTCTACTAAACACGGATTCGAACCTGAATTATTAAAGGTGATCCTCACAAGATCCCACACTAGGTCTCACTACCTAGGGTGTAGGCCATAAACAATAAAAAGGAATCTACTCAAGATCCAACACTACCTCTAGAGTGTATAGGCCTAAAATATAGCATAAGGACACATCCTAAATTTCCAATAAAAACATAAGTCTCTCAGCAAAACTATAACATCACAAGTGTAGCTCAACTTCCCTAACACAGACAGACGGTCTGTGAACAGTCAAGCGGACCTCTCCAGACGACTTAAACCCACAATTAGTTAAATTACTAAAACTTATCGGGAAATGTGTATCATGAATCCATTAATCCCCCCTGAATTTCCAATAATCTAACTCTACGGATTGGATATTTACACCTATATATACACATAAAACTTTCCTCACTGAGGGAATATCCAATAAAAACGAAAAAGAACTAAACTGATCACCTCTGGATCGTCCTCATACCTTAAGGATATATATATCTTAGTGTGAACCTGTCCTCGGTCACACTTACTGTCCAATATATACAAACTGAGGTTACCAGCCTAAGGACTGGTAGGTTACCTCCTCCTCAACTTCATTATAACTGTTATTTTTTCAAAATTACTACTGCCTTCCCCCTCCCTCCTTTCCATTGGAAGGGTCCCTTTCTGTCATTTGGCAATTTGGACAAAAGTAACGGTCTATAGTCTTTACTTCTGCAGGACTTAAGTTCACGCAGGTGAGATGGAACCATTCTCTACAGTTATCACATTGTACCATCATCTCACCAGTATCTGGTCCTCGACAGATACAATATTTTCTCTGTTTTGTTTGGCCTTCAACCTCCTGAAGGACATTCTCTCCCTTAAGAACTTTCTCTTGGCACTTTTGGAGCCATACTGGTATTTTCCTGTCACGACAAGGCTTCAACCTGTCGTGGTTTGTAGTAAACAGCACGCGCTGTAGTTTGACCTTGTACAAGTAAGGTGTAATAACTTCAATGATCACACCTGGCCCTTTCCACGGTGGACTAAGTTTCTTACACACACCTTTAACTTGCGCCGTGTCCAATACGTAAACTAAGTCTCCAACTTTGTATTGGTGTTCATGGACTCTCAGGTCGTAGTCTTTCTTCATCTTTGCCTGGGTCGACCTAAGGGTCTTCCTAGCTATGTCGTGAGATTTTCTTATAGCTTTCTCAAGCCCTACAACGTACTCCACAGTCCCTGAGTACTTTTTCTCGGAATCAACCCCAAACATTAGGTCAGCTGGTTGATTAGTCTCCCTACCCAACATCAACATGTTGGGAGTGTATCCTGTGCTCCTGTTAACACAGGACCGTAGTGCTCCTGCCAATTGGGGCAAGTGCTCATCCCAATTATCCTGGGCGGAGTCTACAAAACATCTCACGGCATCCATAAGACTTCTGTTTTGTCTTTCGACCTGACCATTAGCCGATGGTCTGTAAGGCGTAGTCCTGGCCTTATGCATTTCCAGTAGCTCACATACTGATTTAAAGAGTGCGCTTTCAAAATTGCGACCTTGATCAGTAAATATTTGGAACGGATATCCAAATCTGGCAAAAAATTCGTTAATTGCCGCTTGGGCTGTCACTTCAGCGGTCTGTGACGGTAATGGAATACACTCAGTCCATTTAGTAAACTGGTCTACCATCATTAAAATGTGTTCGTTACCCTTCTTGGTTTTCGGAAAGGGTCCCATAAAGTCTAAATGTACTCTTTCCATAGGTGCCCCAGCGTGATACTGGGTCATTTGGTAGCGAGCATGTCTGGTAGGCTTTTGTTTTTACTACAAATGTCACAAGATACCACAAATTGTCGTATGTCCCTTGACATATTGTACCAGTGGTAATTGGTTTTCACTTTCGCAAGTGTTCTCTCTGTCCCCTGGTGACCAGCAGCGGGTATGTTATGGGACAACTCCATAACTGTGTTTTGTAAAGCAGAAGGGATTGCAAATCTCTCTTTTTGACCCTCCCTTTTAGGTTTACTGCGTAGTATACCTTCAGTATCTATTAAAAACACCTTCCTGTTTATCCAATAGCTCTTTGCTGCTGGTGATGCAATGAATAATTCATCTTCTTTGGGTTCCACCTGTTTCTCAAGGTAGTTTAACAGTATACTTAGGTCAGTATCTTTGGACTGTTCACTCTTGATTTCATCTGGTGAAAAACCTTGTATGATTATTCCACTATCTGGCGTGATTGCTTTTACAGAGTAGCCATGATCTGACTCTATTGCTATTTGATATGTAGTACAATCAGTCACAAGATCTAATCTGGTAGTAAAAATCTGGGTCTCATCTTGGTCTATTTGGTCACTCTCACCAAATAATCGTGTCATGGCAGTAGACACATCCTCAACTGCATGATTGTTTTTGTTCTGACGTCTCCTCTTGGTCAGTGAGACCGCCTCGTCTATGTCTCGAATAAATTTAGACCAAGTTCTGTGCGCTTTCTGACAATAGATGCAACCTCCACATGGGAGCTCAGTTACGTCCATATCTGGGTTGTAATGTGGACACTCTTGGACGTCTGACACCAACCTAGATAGACTGTCAGCGTTTTCGTGGTTTTTGCCAGCTCTGTGTTTAATGACCATGTCATACTGGCTTAACTCCTCCATCCAACGAGCAAGTTGCCCTTGGGGTTCCTTAAATCGTAACAGCCACGTCAGACTGCTGTGGTCTGTACGAATGGTGAATTGTTGTCCGAGCAAGTAATGCCTGAACTGCCTAGTGAAGCGGATAACAGCCAGTAGCTCTTTCCTAGTTGTACAATACCTGCGTTGCTCAGGTGTGAGTACAAAGCTACCGTACGCAATGACCTTTTCTTGACCATTTTGAACTTGGATTAGTTCAGCCCCTATGGCTTTATCCGACGCATCTGTGTCAAGAATGTAGTGACCTTTCTGTTTTGGAAGGGTAAGGACCGGTGCCGTAAGCATCTTTTCCTTCAGTTGTTCAAAGGCTTCTTGCTTGGTTTCGTCCCAGTAGAACTTATTCTTCTCTGTCACATCGTACAGGGGAGATGAGAGTTTGGCATAGTTCGGTATGAACATGCGGTGATAGTTCACGAAACCAAGGAACTTCTCTACGTCCTTTGTACAGTTGGGCACTGGCCAGTCCTTAACTGGCTTAAGGTGTTGTTTACCTATATGTAAACCATTCTTGTTTATTTTCCGGCCTAAAAATTCAACAGATTTGGAAAAAAGTTTACACTTTGCCGGCTTCAGTTTAAGCTTGTACTTCCTAAATCTCTCCAGTACTGCTTTGAGGTTCTCCAGGTGTGACTGGAAAGATGTACCTAGCACCAAGATATCGTCTAGAAATGCTAAGACTGTTTTCCAAGTTAAACCTCGAAGCACAAGGTTCATCATCCTAGCATAGGTACTGGGTGCATTGCATAATCCAAAACTCATCTTAATGCACTCAAAAAGACCATATTTTGTTGTAAATGCAGTTTTCTTCCGGTCATTGGGGTTAATTTTCACTTGCATAAACGCCCAATTAGCGTCGAGCTTGGAATACCAGGTATTACCTGCTAAGGTATCCAAACATCCTCTATTAAGGATAGAGGGAATACATCTTTCACTGTAACCGAGTTCAGTGCACGATAGTCTATGCACCATCTAACTCCCCCGTCCCTTTTACGGATAAGCACTGGTGCGGAAGCACACTCTGATATAGAGGGTTGTATAACTCCAGCATCTATCATCTTTTTCAGATGAGCCTCTTCCTCTTCAACAAAGCAAGCTGGTGTACGCCTCATGCGTTGCTTAATCGGCTTTGCTGAACCAGTGTCTATACTATGTTCTATTTCAGTAAAGTCTCCAAGGTCATAGTCATGTGTGGCAAATGCATTTTGGTAATCACACAGCATATCATATACTTGCTGTTTTCTATATCGGACAATTCTCTACATGACCTTTTGTACATGTCCGATAAGTGTTCAGGGAGTTTTTTACCAGCAGAACTGGTTACATTAAATGTATTCACCTTTTCATCTCCTGGTTCGGGTATTGAAGTTATTACTGTAACTTCCTCTGCTTGACTTATTACTTCTCCTTTCTTTAAAGTAACATGGGTTTCACCGACGTTTACCAGACAAATGGCTGGTAATTGACTGCCAGTGCAAACGATTCTTGGCATCAACAAAGGTTGAGCTTTCACAGCTTCTACAATAAAGTCATTCTCTAATGGTTGTACATCACATGACAACTTAATAGCAGAGTTCGGCGGAACTACTGTTTTCTCTGAAATGGTAACCTTCCTGACAGAAGGTTCTGTAGGAACTTGTCGTCCATATGTGACCTCGACCTTCCTGTCATGTATGTAAAACTCACTTTTCCCAAGATCTAGTGAAACTTTGTGCTTGCTCATGAAGTCAAGTCCCAATAGCATATCACAGTCTAAGGGTGCTACATGTAATTCATGTTTGAAATGTAGACCTGCTATGAGTAGTTTCACAGGTTGGGTAATCCTGGAAGTCATATTCATTCCACGTCCTGCACCGTGCATGATAGTTTCTCTCACTATATCAGGTTTGTGCTCAAATGAGTCAAAAATTTTGTCTGATAGCACCGTCACTTCAGACCCGGTATCAACAATTGCATGTACCAATTTACCTCTGATTTTTATCTCTATTCTCATCATCAGAGCTGAGTTAAGATGTCGTACTGATACTGTATCATCTACGCTTTCAGCAGAGTCTGAGTTTGTACCATCTATAGCTGTACCTCCTGTGGACGGTTTTTTGTCTTTGGAGTTTGACTTCTTCTTAAAAAGTGCTACTGAAGGACAGTCCCTTATCAAATGGCCTTTGTTTCCACATCCGAAACATTCCCTGTCCTCAGTGCGCTTCTTTGTTTGCTTACCCTGATTTTTGTTTTTGTTAAAATTGGGTTTTCTGTTTCTATTTTGACCCTGTCGTGAACTGGGCGGTGATTTGTTCTTATCACTCAGGCCTGAAATTTCACGTTTATTGTCCGTTTTGGGGCGCAGTTCACCTTTCACTGCATCGCTCAGTGTATTCATGCTTGTAATCAAATTCTCGATTTGACTCTCCATGTTCGACATTCTATTCTCCATAGTAGAGGATGTTTGTACCCTGACCTGCTTATCAGGGTTATCCACTGATTTATTACCTTTTATGGCTGTAGTCGTATGTTGAAACCATTTGATAATGTCTATGGCTCTGTCCATAGTCTCTGGTCTTAGACCACAAGCATGTCTACCTGCCTCACTGTCATTACAACCTTGACAAAATTTCAAAACAGCTTGTTTTGTCATATGAGATTCAGGTAAGTCCCTAAAAGCTTTTGTCGCTAGTGACAATACTCTGTCAGCCCAGTCCTCCAGTGACTCATTCTTATACTGGACTGAGTTTTGAAACTGAGTTTGTAAAGTTTCGGGTAAATCTTTGAAACCGAAACGCCTATCCATTTTAAGGATCATTTCGTTGTACGAAATCTCAGGACTAGTGTACAGTATTCACTGGCTTTGTCGTCCAGTGACCAACATAGCTGGTCGAGTTTTAACTCCTCACTCCAACCGGCTAGTTTAGCATAACGGGAAAATTTTGTGTAAAATGATGTCCAATCACTCTTGCCATTGTACTTTAGCGTTTTAAACGATGACATCATACTACGTTGAAATTGTCTCTCTTGTTCAGCTGGTTTAGTGGGGTGGGTGTAGTACTCTGTTTCCCTTGTACAGGTTTAATATCTTGCCCAAGGTCGTGCTTGGGAACAGTTTTAGGTCGGGTCTGTAGTCGGTCTTGACTACGGTGTTTTTTCTTAGTTGCATAATCACGAGTAGGTGATTTGTAGTTTCTGCGTCTGTGACGACGTGATGGTGGTGGGTTACGTTGCTTATAGTTATGATACCTAGATTTGTGTTCTTTGGGGGTCTGATGTCCATCAGTTGAGTAGGAGTCAGATGAATCAGAGTCATAACTATAGTTCGACATATACAACGGTTTCCATTGCTTCGAGGAAACTGGGTGTTGACGGTCACGGTGATGTGACGGAGGAACACCAGATATGCCCTGGTAGTGATTGCGTCTACTAGTATCATATGCTGGCGGTATTTGCATATGCGACTGACCACCTTGCGTGTTCTGCGCTACGACTTGAGCAGTGTGTTGTTGCGTTAAACCTGGTTGTTGTTGCGTATATCCTTGTTGGTTTTGTGGTTGACCAACAAATACACCCGCATTTGTGCCTGCTTGTAAGTTCCACTGCGTATGTACTTTACCACGATTTAAGTCAATACCTGGGTTGGGTAGGGTGTTACTACTGACAGACAACTCTGCAGGTGGAGCAGGGATATGGACATTGGAACCCTGAGACACCCCGCCCATTGCCCCTTGGTTAGGTGGGACTTGTAGGTTACTCATGGCCTGTACCATAGATCCCTGCGTTACAGGGGTAGGCACATACAAATTCTTATTTGTATCAGCTATCGCCCCATGTAACATTTGTGTGTCTGTCTGTACATCTTGCTCCACAGTATTCTTTGGTTTTGTCCCACTAATTTGTACATTATTTAATTGTTGTTGCACATAGTTAGGTGGTGGAACTTTTTGTTTGACAATAATCGGTACACCAAATTCTTGCTTGGTAACAATTGGTTTTGTCTCAAGTACAACTTGTTTGGTATCCTGACCAGCAGTGACTGGTTTGACTGGGGTCGGTTGTAATAAAGGACCCAACTGCTCCTGGTCAGTTTTGTTTGCACTGTCTAGTGGACATAAGTCGTCGAATGCATGTGTGGTTGTACCAAAATCAATTGACTCTATGAGCTCTGGTGTAACCCTCATGTACGGTATAAAGGGTAAGTTCTCTTTGGTGATGAGGAGACCTTTTCCCCGTATTTCCATAATTTTCATGGAAATGTTTGTAAAGTACCTTCAGTACATCATTCCTGTAAAGTTTGGTTGAATTTGCTCCAATCCTTTCAGAGATTTCCCATGGGGTCCAATGTTGAAATTATGTTCCATGCTGGCAGCCATGTTTTTTCTCTGATCGGATCAAAATGAGTAATCTTTGTTAAGGACCTTTAAAACATCATTCCTGTAAAGTTCGGTTGAATTTGCTTTAGTGGTTTTAGAGGAGAGGATGAAAATGTGATTTTCACATAAGGTCCAAATGTTAAACCTAAGTTCCGCACTGGCCGCCATGTTTTTATTGGATCAGAAAGAAATAAGCAATCTTTGTTAAAGACCTTTCATACATCATTCCTGTAAAGTTTGGTTGAATTTGCTTTAGTGGTTTAATAGGATATGAAAATATGATTTTCCCATAGGGTCCAATGTTAAATCATGTTCTGTGCTGGCTGCCATGTTTTTTGTCGGATCGTAAGGAATGAGCAATCTTTGTTAAGGACCTTTAGTACACCATTCCTCTAAAGTTTGGTTGAATTAGCTTTAGCAGTTTCAGAGCAGAAGATGAAATTGTGATTTTTCCCATAGGGTCCAATGTTAAACTTAAGTTCTACGCTGGCGGCCATGTTTTTTATCAAATTAGAAAGAAATGAACAGTCTTTGTTAAGGACCTTTAGTACATCATTCCTGTAATGTCGGTTGCATTTGCTTTAGTGGTTTAAGAATAGAAGATGAAATTGTGATTTTTTTTCCATAGGGTCCAACTTTAAACCTAAGTTCTGCGCTGGCGGCCGTGTTTTTTATCAAATTAGAAAGAAATGAGCAGTCTTTGTTAAGGACCTTTAGTATATCATTCCTGTAAAGTTTGGTTGAATTTGCTTCATTGGTTTCAGAGCAGAAGATGGTCATTTGGCAGACATATCGGATTAGTAGAAACAAGACATCCTGAAAATGATTGTGATAAAAATTGGTTATGATTGGCCCATTGTCGGATTTCAATGAAAGATGGTTTCTAAATAGATATTGATGTTGTGACTTCAATACCTGATGTGAAAATTGTTCTTTGACTGCCATTTTCAAAATGGCTGCCAAAAAGGCGGGAAAATTGAACTGAACTGAACTGAACTGAGCTTCATTTCTCATAAACTACATATACATAGTTAAAGAGATAATATATAAATATCATATAAATACAATATAATATAACACACATGTATGGATTGTACAGAAATTTCAACCAGGAGGACGTACTTTCCCATTTACAATTTTTATGAATTTACATAAAAAAAATTCAACATTGTCCAATTTCAATGAAATTTGGTTTCCAAATAGATACTGATGTTGCAAACTTCAAAACCAGATTTATCAGCTTCAGATCTTTAAGTGTTAAGAAAAAGTTTGAAAAACTGTTTGTTTCCAAAAGATGGAATGACAGAAGGATGGACAAGGCTAAAACTATATGCCCCCCCCCAAACTTTTTTGCGAGGGCATAAAAATGTTGAAGCCTAATAAAAACATTTATTATTTAATTCTATATATATACATGTCTGAGTAAGTCAGAAATTTTACTACAAGTAAAAGCTTTATCTTGAAATCCCATTTTTGAAGGTTTACATGTATTATAAGACAGACTGAGCGACATGAAAGTATTATTTTATAGCAAAGTGGGAATTGTATCAGTCAGGGGTATAACCTATTCAAGTTATCAAATGAAGTACATTTGTGTCAATGAATCAAATGGTCATGTATTTTCAGAAATAACTAATTACAGACATCAAATGTTGATTTCTTCAAAATGATCAACTTGATACCAAATTTCTTAATGATAAAGATTTTTCTCAGACAAACAAAAGTTTTCCCATATGGTTCAGAATCTTGACTGTGTAATTACCTATCTATTTTAAAAGAGAGTAAATACATGTGCCAACCCCATAAAGATTAAACCCTTGGGAAATTAAATATCAATTATTCTTGAAACAGTTCACCAAAATCAATTAGACAGACTATCATTAGATTGGGGTCAACTTGAACTATTCAAAAAATGCTTGATAATAAGACTTAACTCTGACCATTAAGTAAGAATCTAAACAAAACGTTATATAATGTGAAAAAGACTTTATTATCAACAGATTAATGTCCCTTGGTTTACAAATTGGTAACTCATACAGTTGGTATAAGTTGTATAAAAAAAAAGTCAATACTCATCTAAGTGATTTTGGTGATAACTTATTTAAGTTACCCTATTGACTGTGTATACTTTTTATACAGCATACCATCAAAAGAAGCTGCAAGCTTTACAAAATTCTCTCAAGACTGGAACAAACAGAGATTCATATGCAGCTTCTTCTATACATACAAAATATATGAGTTTCTCGACTGTTTCCACAAAACCTTGTCCATGAGTATGAACATTTATTTTATATTGCCTGAAAATAAAATAGTATTTCAAATGTATATTGTAACATGATCAAAATGATAGTACACATGATCAAAATGAAAATACCATAAACACATGTAAGTGATTATTTTCATGGGTCAAAAAGGATGAGTGGCAATAAGACCCATATTTGGCCCCAAAAATCAAGTTGTTTAAAATAGTATGATATTTATAAGAAATATTAACTATTACATCTGGCTACAAAGAAAACATATAATAATACGAATTCCTTTCATTTTGACGTTATTGTGACATCACAAGGAGCCGTCTTTTTGAAAGAAAATCAGAAAATCTGCAATTTTGAATGTTCTCAAAGGAAATTTCCTTTAAGTGAACATGGGGCACATGCAAACAACAACTTCAAACTTTCAGAAATGATGTATTTCACCATTTTAAACATTTTGACTAAATATGAAGTTGTTATTCAGATGCGCCCACATTTTTCAAAGCACAAAGATGTGTAAAACACAGGAAAAATCTGTGAAATTCTGACGATTTCAAAAAATATAGCTTTTGAGTTAACTGATTATCATGAGAATCAAACTTATATGGAAAAAAGCTTCATCATTTTCCTTAAGCCCTATATTTGTTCAATGTTTCAGCAACAAAAGACATCTGTTTGTATAGTTTTAGTTTCATGGTAAATCTTGGGCCAAAAATGGGTCTTACTGCCACTCATCCTTTCGTGATTTTTAAAAAAAATAATTACTTGATCTAATTTTTGCAGGACAAAATTTTCTTGATTCCTTATCATTTACTGTATAAAGTCTAATGTATATTATATTCCCCGGTATGCAATTTTCATGACATCAGAATAACCACGAATAATGCAAAACTCTCAAGTTCTTGTGAATATCACCAGGTCACTTACATTGTATACGGTATGTTACCAATTGGCATCAAGATAAGTGTTATCTTTCTTGCCAATATAGTATAAAGACACCTAAAATAGTGCTGTTTAACACCTGGCTGAACAAACATTTCGCGAGGGGGTAATTTTCATGGTTAGTTTCTTTTACATTAAACTATGTCATTGTTCTAACATATTAGACTCCAAATCAAAATTATTTTCGAGGGGGAAATTTTTGCGGATTTTTCTCGATCGCAAATAAAGCAAAAATTGCCCCACACCAAAATTTCCACGTTTACAGTTATTTCAAAAAGGGGTTTAGCAAGCTAT
The DNA here is from genome assembly GCA_002080025.1 of Modiolus philippinarum. NCBI lineage: Eukaryota > Metazoa > Mollusca > Bivalvia > Mytilida > Modiolidae > Modiolus > Modiolus philippinarum. The sequence continues at coordinate 85,675 of MJUU01023840.1, forward strand.
AATTCAATTTTTATTGTCCAAAAAAGGGAGGCCAAAATGTTCCAAAAAATCTAGGAATTTCAAATTATTTCCAATTGATGAACCTATAAAATAAATAATTTGGTTCCCAAAAAGGACAAGGTGTGTTTGTGAAACACTATATTTGCCCCCAGCGCATATTTTATTAGTTGGAATCTTCATATTTAAGTTAGAGTTATCTTTCTTTGCATGCAAAACATGTGAAAATGGAATCTTAAATTTTGACCTCTGTGATCTTGACCTTCGAACTTACCTATTTTTCTTTGGCATATTTACTTTCCTCTTGACTAGATCTATACACTTCCCAAGTATGATTAGTCTATCTTTGATAGGTCAAAAGTTATATCCAATGTTAAAGTTTCAGATGCATGGACAGACAGACAGGACAAAAATGATATGCCCGGATCATCAATCTGGGCCCATAAAAACGTGTTGGTCAAACAAGTGTAGATCAAGAAAATATGCATGTAGTCAAATGATGAACAGAGTAATACATTTATGCTTGACAAAGGAGTGAACAAGAGCAACGCCAAGCTCAGCATTATCCCCTGGCCTCAAGTCTAGTGTGTTCACAACAAAAAATTCCTATATTCAGCCATGACCCTGGACTTTGACCTATGATCCCGAAAATCAATAGGCTTCTATTTCTTGACAAGGGCTAACCATGTACCAACTTTGGTTCAAATCTATAACAGATGCTCCCACTAGAGTGTTCACAAGATATAATTTTTATATTCAAACCCTTGACATGGGATAGCTGTGTACCAAGTTTGGTTCAAATCTATAACAGGATGCTCCCTCTAGAGTGTTCACAAGAAATAATGTCTATGCTCCTGACCTTGACATTGGTTAGCTGTGTACCAAGTTTGGTTCAAATGTATTGACAAGTGAGGTTTCTAGCATGTTCACAAGAATGTTGCTGCGGGCGGATGGAAAGAAGTAAGGAAAGATGGACAGACCGAAGGTCATAGCATTTAAATACATGTGTATGATGTATCCACCTCCAAACTTTGTTGGCGTGTGGACAATGGTGGATGAAAAGAGTTCTATGTATGACCAATTCAGAAATGGACTTTGACCACTATAGGCATTTAATGCTTGAAAACTTCATAACCTTGCTCAAATCTGATTGAAATTGCAGTGTTTGACATTTCATAACGAATCAAACATGTCAAAAGAAACAAAATTGCTACACGGCGACATGTGTCCCCAGACGCTGCAGAAAAGTGGGAGTGCAATGTGAAAATTTGAATATATTATGTTAAAAAATGCAATTTTCTGTAGGTATAATAATAGTTGTATTTTTTTTAATCCTGTCACTGTTTTTAGTGGATATTGTATCGTGGACAATACATGTCACTTTGTTTACTTACTGAGCGTTCTTACGTTGTAGTGTGCATTAAGTTAATAAAAAAAACTATGATATTTTATTCTAATATGACTTCCTGTTATACTTTTGAAACAGTTTTCATTTTAATAATGCACAAATAACACTAATCAATAATGTCACTATGTAATTTGCACACAAAAACGTCATGTACATGTAATGTCGAAATGGTGTCAGCCTCTTCAGCTGAAGACTTCAGAATTTTTATGCAAATATGTATATCAGAATCGAAGTAATTTATGTCAGGCTACGATTTACATTGATTGTTTTATGTTTTTCGTGTATTTAGGTTTTGATTCCAGTATGTATGAGACATTTAGATTGACAACTACAATGTAGGCATTCTATTTGTGTGGGTGATTTAGAACTTGCTACATTTGTACAAGTAGTGGAGTTCTGCACTTGTTGAAGGCATTGTGTTGTTTTTTAGATATTGCAATTTTATTTTGTCTCCATAGAAGATGTGGTGTTGTATCCAAGGCACTAACGTTTACATATGTACATTTACCAGGGCCCAGTCTGTGCCAAAAACTTTTTCAGCTACTAGTCCGAAACCACTTTTCAAAGTTTTTCCCTATACATCTAAACAAATTTCTGAAATTTTCACTAGTCTGAGTTTAGAGCACCGGACTAGTGGCTAAAGGAGCAGACTGAGGGCCACCCGCCACCACCCATATCTTTTTATCTATACATTTTAACTGACCATGACCTTGATATTTTGACCTACATCATCATGTACATGTATGAAAAGGCTTCTAGGTCTTGACAAGGGTTAATCATGTACCAAGTTCAGTTTAAATGTATTGAAACAACATGTACAGCACTTCAAAATTGTGAAAACCATACAATTATAAACATGTACAGGAAACTACACAAAATTTTGGGAAATCTTAATCACATGTTTGAAAAACGGGATAAAAATGATAATTGTAAATACAGCTAATGTTTCTACAGTACAAAATGTACATACAACAAAAATATAATGTTATGCTTATTGATGACCCAGCTTCTATGTCAAAAAAGGATGTAAAACAGTCGATACATGGATGAAGTGTTGTTCAACATTTAGCAAGTCAATTCCACTCAAACTGGTTCTAGGGGCCATCTTGAACTTACTATGAGGTAAGAGTGTTTGCTCTTTGTGAAGGCATCATGGTGATTTCAGGATGAAGAACAACAATAAAAGCATTGTTCTGTTTGCTTACTGGTACATGTAGTCTTACCCTGTAATTATTTGGATTTTGTCCCATGTAGATTTACTCCATAGCCCTTTATTTGTTCATACAACATAAATGTAGGTTTTAATCTAGATCTATTAAAAATGATCAAATGACTTATGGATTACATTTTTTTTCAATAAGCATGCAAATTTTTGTTTTGCATGAGCAATGGCTGACGAATCTAATCAAGTTAAATAATGTTTGGATGGAAATATAAATAAATAAAGAGCTACGCCGAGCGCAGCATGATACGACCGCAGCATGTCGACCACTGAAATTTGAACAAGTGTAATTTAAAGTGAGTATGGACACAATAATTAGATGGACATAAAAAGGAGATTGACACAGTAATTAGCTGGACACAAACTAGTGAAAATAAAAATTAGCCCTATGACTCCTTCTGATTCCTATTTGACCCCTTATAGCTCAGAAATGGTAAGAGCTAGGCCAAATCCATTCACATATTACTGAAAGCTTATACATAATGTATCAAGAGGAATCCAAAGAAAAAAATCCCATCAAATCTGATGAAAAATAAAAATTTCAGGTTATCTGCACGTTTGCAATTTTTGCCCCGTTGGGCCCTCATAGCTTGGAAAAGAAACAAGTTATCAAAAATCTGATGGTGCAGCACTTGTTAATTTTTCATCAGGAATCCATTGCAAAAAAACTGCATCAAAATCGGACTAAAAATTACAAAAATTAAAATTTTGGAAATTCACCCCTTTGGGCCCATTTATCTCGTGAACGGTACATGCCACATGAAATCCGTTGCATACTACTGAATAGAAAATTCCTTAGGAGCACACTGAAAGAAACCCCATAAAAATCCGATAAATAAGAAAGATTCTACAGTCAAATATGTGTAAACGAAAAATTTAACCCTTTTTGCCCTCCTTTTTTATAACGGGTGGGGCCACAATGACCAAAACTTAGCCAAGCCTTCCTTTTGTTCCAAGGAACATTGTGTTAAAATTTCATAAGGATTGATCAACTGGAACTTAAGTTATTGACCAAAACCCAAAGTGTCTACAGACGACGAGAACGACAACGACGACAGCACCATACCATTTTGCGGTCGTATAAAAAGTTGAGTTATTCTTTCCCAAAGTTTTTTATGTCGTGTCAATTGCTTGTTTTTTATTTGATACTCATCAATCAGCATTAAATGATATGTCAAGTTTAACCGGTTCTGACCCGTTAAATAAATTTTCATATTCAACGTAATAAAGCCCCATGCTATTTTGTGCCAAATCTTTTCGGAAAACAGTTCTCAGTGTTTATCATTTATCATTAGTGAAAAAGATTACACCACTTTATCCCGATTATTACTATATTTTATCCACTCTCGATAGTTAAATTTAAAAAATTTAATATGCTCGGCAAGCCTCGCAATTAAAATTTTAAAATTTAACTATCTCTAGTGGATAAAATATGGCAATGAATGGGATCTTGTGGTGTAATCTATATTTATAAAATATATACTACATAATTATTCATCTTTGCTTGGATGTTGATGACCATTCTGCAATCAACAGAAATCAACTGACAAAAATTTAAGTAAAAACAAAACAGAAACACAAAGTTTTTTTTGTTTTTTTTGTTTTTTTTTTTTTTTATCATTTACAAATGTGTTTCTATTTTTTTTTATAGTTTTTTGTACAGGTTTTTACTTTTTCTCCTGGTTTTTACAAATTTGAGGTACATGTACCCTAGAAAGGCTAGAAAGGAAAAGGCCGTAGGTCCTACATGTTTTCACAGTAAATGTTGCTAACAGAAGGAATGAAAGACAGACATTTGCATTTCAATATCTTTTTAGTGGGTCTCGATGGGGTTTAAGCAGGAAGCAGGATTGGCCATTTAAAGTGAACGGGAAATGGGATCGTCACAAAAAAGTGCTCATGAAAACAGGAAAGGGTGTGGAGCATGAAGTGGGAAATGCTGAAAAAAATCCCAATGAACCGGTAAAAGGGAGACTGTTTAAGAGCCTTTGTAAAATATTTTCCCGCTCGTGGAACAGGAAAGTCAGAAAATAATCGGAAAAGGGACCCCCTTCTAAACATCTACGTTTTTTAGTTAGAACTGAACAAGAGGTAAAACTTATTTGAGAAGGGGGTCAAGGGGAGCTTAGCCCCACCCATTTTTTCTGATGTTTTAAGGATGTTCGAGTTATTTATTGGCCCATGCCAGGCGAGAGTGTACTTGCCTGAATCTACACCTTACATGAATGTTGAGGAGGGGGCAGGGTGGCCGACTGGTATGGTCATCGATTTTTAATCACAAGGCTGAAGGGCTGACACCACTGTTGTCTTGAGATACATGTAGCTGCAAATTTTTATGATATTTTATAATATTCATGATATTGAAAGTGATGATAATAAAATCCATAAAATCACTCACTCATTGTTAGGGGATTCCCTTTGCAATAGCATAAGCTTCAATTCAATAATCAACAGCTGCACCAAGACACATGATACACCCATCGTCAACCATGTCAACCCTTCAAAACTTTAAGTGATTTAGGTAAGGGGTCCTCAATTCAGAAGCACCTATAAATGCCTAATTAAGCTTGATATCTATTTAAGATACCAATCTGCAAAGTTTGAAGTGAGCTTATCAAACTCAAAGTACTTTAATATTAGTTTGAACTCTTGAAAGAAAAATGGGTCAAAGACTCAAATGGCCGGGTTGTGTTTTTGGTGCTTCTAGCTATAATATATAGTGTTGTTTTATAGGTTCCCTAATGGGTCTGTGTATAGAATACAAAATGTATGTTGAAAATGTCAATGAAAAATGACTAAGTTCCAAAGTCTGTAAAAATAGGAAAAAAAATTCAAAATAATTCCAAAAAGGGAGATGCACACCTACAATATATATATAGAAACATTTTATGAAGTTTCAAAAATGTAGGTTCAAAACTGTAGGAGGAGTTGATTTCACAAAATATGTACCCTTTGGTGAAAATGTCCATAAAAAATGACTAAGTTCAAAAGTCCGAAAAAATAGGAAAAAATTTTCAAAATAATTCCAAAAAGGGAGGTGCACATCTGCAATATATATAAAAACATTTTGCGAAGTTTCAAAAATGTAGGTTCAAAACTGTAGGAGGAGTTGATTTCACAAAATATGTACCCTTTGTTGAAAATGTTGATAAAAATGACAAAATCCCAAAGTCCGTAAAAATACGAAAAAAATTTCAAAATAATTCCAAAAAGAGAGGTGCACATCTACAATATATATATAGAATATTTTGTGAAGTTTCAAAGATTTAGGTGGAAAACTGTAGGAGAAGTTGATTTCACAAAATAGGTACCCTTTGTTGAAAATGTCGATAAAAAATGACTAAGTTCCAAAGTCTGTAAAAATAGGAAAAAATTTTCAAAATAATTCCAAAAAGGGAGGTGCTCATCTACAATATATATAGAAACATTTTGTGAAGTTTCAAAAACGTTGGTTGAAAACTGTAGGAGGAGTTGATTTCACAAAATAGGTACCCTTTGTTGAAAATATTGATAAAAAATGACTAAGTTCCAAAGACCGTAAAAATAGGAAAAAAATTTCAAAATAATTCAAAAAAGGGAGGTGCACATCTACAATATATGTAAAAACATTTTATGAAGTTTCAAAGATGTAGGTTGAAAAAAGTAGGAGGAGTTGATTTCACAAAATCAGTATCCCATTTTCCCCGCCCGCCTGACATTCACCATACTATAACTAAGATTTGCACTCCGTGCAACCCGGCCAATTTCATGAAAAGGCATACAGATCGTGAGGCCATCATATCCAATAAATCTACAACATGTACAAAGTCTGAAGTGAATTGGCCAAAGGGTTGTCAAGTTAGAATGTGACATGTAAAATTTGGCTTAAAATTGACGAATAATGTCCCATAACACTTACAAGAAAAATTCAAATTTTACGAAAAAGTATACAGATTGTGAGAACCTCTACAAAGATTGAAGTGAATTGGCAAAGGGTTGTCAAGTTAGACATGTCATGCATGTTAGAGCTTGAAATGTTAAAAATTGCCTTAAAATTGACGAATAAAGTCCCATAACTCTTGCAAGCTTGTCAAGTTAGAGCATGACGTGTAAAAAATTGCCTTAAAATTGAAGAATAAAGTCCCAGAACTCTTGCAATAAAAGTCAAAATTTCACAAAAAAGTATACAGATTGCTAGGCCAGCATACCAAATAACTCTACAAAGTTTGAAGTGAATCGGACAAATGGTTGACCAGTCAGAGTGCGACATATGAAACAGACAGACAGACGGACAATGGGACATCGGTATACCATAATACATTCATCATCAGACGGGCGTCTAAAAACTAAGCACTTACGAGGAGTTCCCTGCTGAAGCAATTTTTAGAAGGTGGTTTTTTATATCAACTAACGTCTGTCCAACAGAATCAAGATCTGTGAGTGACATAGATTTTAAATCTTCAAAGGGGAAGTCAATTTAACGCAGTGTTCCAGCTAGGATTTGGAAATAGAGGGGCGCATGAGAAGGGCACTTTTATGCGTAACGTTGTTTTGGGGATTCAGAGGGGCACTTTGTCATATTTTTCTGTCTCAAGTAAAAGACTGTAGTTTTCACCTTGTAGTTTACACCAAGATATGTTTTCTGTATTTTATTGGCATATACATTGATAAAAATAATATTTCATATCAAATTTATTTTTATTAGCATCATCATAATAATTATCATCAACATTAACAAAAACAGTAGCATAAATCAAAATCACATTGAACATTTTGATGACATCCAGGACATATCATACTCTGAAAAAAATATGCAAAATCATAAGAAACATGTAAGCTCTATATGTCGAAATGCACATTGATAGTAAAATAGGAAATTGACGATAGATATATGTTATATTAGTACAAAATAGCAAAAATAAATGGCCAATATTGAAAAATGGATTAAATCACAGGGGCCGGTAACATACGATGTTTTGATTGTCCGCGCCCCGACTATGTATGTACATAGTCGGGGCGCGGACAATCAAAACATCGTATGTTACCGGCCCCTGTGGATTAAATATTATAAAAAGGGGAGGGACCATCGGGGCCCAATACAGGGTCCTGTCCTCAAGCACCTGTGGATTTACTGCTTGGTGTGCTCAGATTCGAATCGATAGCCCAATCTTCATCAGATTTGTCATGACGCCTTTTCTTGCGCTTCCAGGGCTGCCAAGTTTTGGGAAGCAAAATGCGTGAGATTTCCAAAAATTTATAAAGATCAAAGGGAAAATAAAAAAGATCAAAGAAATTTGCTGAAATTTAAGATGAAAATGCGTGACTCTCACGCCTAATGCGTGAGACTTGGCAGTACTGCGCTTCCTTTGACGCGACGATGTATCCGACGCCATCCAGCCTCTGGTTTTATCGAAAAATAAATTTAAATCAAACACGGATTCAATACGGATATACGGACTGGGTGCAGTGTCCACAACTGATGTTGTTTAGGCCTATATCAAGGAATTCTTAATACATATTGTAATTGATTAAGCACCGTAGACTTAATGAAATGGTAAAAAGAAATGCTTTTATGGTGTCTCATTGGTATTATTCCGCCATTTTCGTTTTTTACTTGTTCGTTTAGGTTTCATACATTCAGTAGGAATTTAACAAAATAATTACTTAAAATGTAATTAATTAAGTTCAAAAGTATTTAAAATTTTTATTTGTTATCCATTTTACAACATTTTCATTGCAAAAAGTTGAACTAAAGTACACGTACTTTAAATCTGAAGATGGATGTACAGAACACTAAAAAATTAAGCAAGGGAGATAATTTGAAAAAAAGATCACTCGTGACCGCTTATTTTAATTTTTTATATGCAAACAATATACTGAGGAAAATATAAACAAAATCTATAATAGATTTTTAAATTTATCCACTCATATATATATATATATATATATTCGATGTATAATGTTCCAAAATTGATGAGTTATGTAATCATCAATCGCAATTATATTATAGCGTGTTTAAGACACTGAGGAAAGTCGATGTTGGCTGAAATTTTTGTCACTTTATCTTTAACAACTTTTGTTTATTTTATAGATATCGTTGCACAATCTTCTAGACTTATATAATTATTTTGTTTGTGCTGCATTGTCCTTAATCGACGATCCGATATCCATTAAGTTTTCTAGTTGGTAGTTTACTTAGACTCTTTATATATATATATATATAGTCATTTTCCTTATAATTCCTTTGTAAAATCCTTAAATTTTTAATTTCAGTTTTTTCGCTTAAATGCACGGTGACCCCCAAATTTTAATTTATATATTGAATAATAATACAATTATGTTTCTACACAGAAACTTTCACAAAATTCTATATTAGGAAATTAATACCCTGACCTTAACTGAGAGACAAAACATTCAAAATTTGGCGGGAAATAAATTCTCTGGGTTTTTTTTTTTTTTTTTTTTTTTTTTTTTTTTGTCTAAACGCTTAGGAGATTANTAAAAGCTTAGGAGATTATCAATAATTCTAAGAAAACTTGGTAGGTGTCCTAATTTGACCTAAAGAAGACATTCATGAAATAAACAGTTGAGGTCCGTTTGCAAAACTCCGCCACTGGATCGAGTTAACGAAATCTGACAGAAATTCAAAATGTGATGAGTGTAAGTAAGTAAGTCAGCAAGTTTATTTAGAGTCGGATTAGTTATGCACATATATAACAAGGAACATGAGCTCTATCAAGCTCTTAAATCGACTTGATATTATTAAAACAATGTATACCACATCGTTACATGATCTTACATATAGTAACGCATATAAAAATGCATTACATCACAACTTTGAGGGTATGAATGCCCTTTATCGTTAACTGTCAAACGTCTCTTTTCAGCTATCGTTAACGTTAAATGAGTCAAAATACTACCGTTAATCGTCAAAAATATATTAGCCGGTGCACGATTCGAGAAATTAGCGTTATCGTGATTTGGACAAAAACATATCGTCATTCGTTAAAATATATTTTTATAGAAATATCTGGCAAATTTATAAATTTTACCGTTAACGTCATACAGCTCATTAAAATTATCGCAGTTGGAGTTTACAAATGTGTTATACTCTCATGTTCATTTACTCCATATCCTTTCGTAAAATATTTAATACAGGAGTTTGTCTTTTATTGCAGTGTGGAGTTGGTAAAACAATTCCCCGTGGTAGCGATGTATACATGCCCCTCATTTTTCTTAGATATGGTGTACTTGTACATGAGATAGTATCTCATGTGTACATTTTGTTCAATTACTATAATTATCCAAATTTATGTAAATTCTAAAACCTATAAGGATTTACTCCCTCTCGTAGTTTTGTCCTTAGCTATATTTGATATTACTGTTTATTCGGATTTCGTTTTGTTTTATGCATTTTAAACATTTTTTGAAATTATGGATTTCCTTTGCTTGGGTTCTAGTGCTGCTGATGAGGAACTGGTTTCCGAGGTGGCCATACAGCTCATTAAAATTATCGCAGTTGCAGTTTACATATGTGTTATAGTCTCATGTTCATTTACTCCACATCCTTTCGTAAAATATTCGTAAAATACCAGACTGAGTGTGAAAAATAAAAAAAACAAGTGGGGTTTAAGAGTATGTGGCAACAAGAGACAACTTTATTTACAAGCACAATTTTGGAAAAGAACCAAGTAGCTAAAAGTTTTATAACGATTTACTTGTATTATGTACTGCCATTTCGCCCAAATGCCGGAAAACAATGAGGACACTGTAAACTTGAGCAACGGTCTATAAACTTCTAAGAAAACTTCCCATCAATATTACGTTTCTTTGTAATATTAATGATTTACATGTAGCCAAGAGTTAGGAATTTTGTTTGAATACGATACAATTTATTGCCTTAAAAGCACATAAATTTTCTAGAAGTATTGCAAAAGGGACCAAGGAAAAGATAAAATCCCTTTAATTTAACCGTAAAGACGACATTGGAGAAAAGCTGTTTTATTTGCTCAACGCAGTATACAATGGCTCGTAAAAGTTTCCTGTTTTTTTATCATTAAAAGACTTGGGCTAATTTGCCGAGGATTTCTTCTACAATTCTGAGTAGATTGAAAATCATAGCCTGCAGTAAAGGATTGAAGAAAGATTCAAAATGTTTTCTATGGCTGTTTCAAAAATTTTGGATATTGCTGGTAATACACTAACAGGTCCAGTTCCTTTTCAAGTACTGTTTTTCTTATGGACTGTGCCAATTGGGCAATTTTCAACGAGTCTGGAAAAGTAGCACAGTGACAAACTTACAAGGTCTGTATTACTATAAGTTTAGTTACTTTTTTTAAGCCTTCATCTACTGGTTGAAAACAAGCACATTAGGCAGTAGCTCTGTTAAATAATTTTGTCTAATAGCTACAATACTTGGTTGTGCTTCATTTAATTCAATATTGTTGTCACCAATATTTTAAGCAACATACAAAAAAGTTATTAAATATATCTGACATTTCATTTACGTTGGTTATAATTTTTTTTATCTTCCTGCAGAATAGTATGTTTTTGAGATGTGCAGCCTTTATTTGATAAAAATGGTTTAACTGTAGTCCGAAGGTTCGTAAGTCCGACGCTCTTGAAACACTATTTCCGATTTATTGCCTAAAAAGATTTTACACATAATTCAAGGATTGTCAGTTTCACTGTGTCCGTTATTTTATCAAAGAACAAAGCAACAACACCGAAAATCCCGCTGTGCCAGATCCAAAGGATACACACACTGTGACCTGATTATAGACAACATATTAACCAAAGTGAATGTCACAAATAAAATAATGGTTGATATTTCGAGACCTGCCAGGCTATTCATCAAAACACAATAAAAAAAGTAAAAAAAATCAATCAAACCTATATTTACAAAGACTAAACTACAAATGTTTATACAAAGTGTCGAGAGCTACATGTTGGATGCTGTTGTTTACAGATGTAACATGAGAACGAAAAAAAAATTTGTCAGTATGCGTGCGTCGATTCTATTAACCATTCTTCAGTTACACCTTCAGCCATGTCAGAACGAGAACAAGTTAATCAGTTCAAAAAAAAAGGGAAGAAAAAATGGGTAGGGGAAGGATTTTTAGCAAAACTATATTTAAATTTTTATATTCAAACTGGATTTCAGCTTTTCTATCCAGAACTTTTCTTTAGCCTGCCTCTGTGTGTCTGTCCACGATTGGTACTACTTGCATATGTTTCCAGTCATGACCGGTGGAATTGAAATGTAATGCAGTGGCCTGTGATCTTTCTTTTTTCACAGGCCACTGCATTGAATTTCAATTCCACCGGTCATGACTGGAAACATATGCAAGTAGTGGAATTTACACACGGGGGGGGGGGGTCACTTCCTATATGGATGTATATACAGACGTGCCGCTGGAATGGGCCTGTTTTTTGCAGTTGTCAACAAGTGAATGGGTAGTAATTTTTGACGTCAGATATATCTATGGCAGCGGGAAATCTAGTGGTATAAAATTATATCCCTTCTAGAAAAGCTCTTCTGTGATTATAAGATTTTCTTATCAAAATAAGAGCATGGCGACGAAAGTAAACAACCGACAAATAGTTAAGATTAAAAAAAGAAACAGACGAATACAATATTTAGTTCAAACGTCATTCAATTACCAGACTTTGCTCTGTAGGGAAAAATGATTAAACTTGTCCATAAGAAGGATTGATACGAGAATTTCTTAAATAATCAACTGTCGTGAAAAAATATATTCAATTGACAGACTGGTCAAAATCAATTGCTATCGGGTGTTAAAATGCATGTACCCTGACAAAATTTTATGTACAGATAGATTTTTTAACATACATCATTTATAGACCACTTTAGTGACGATTACTGCGTAAGAAACGATGTCATCCAAAAGGTCTTGCGTTGTTGCTAAGAAAATTCTGTTGTCCTGAAACAGCGCCATTTACCTTATCGCAAAGGTAATCATCGTCACAAGATTTCATTGGTTCAATGGTCAAGTCTACGTATCGATCAGGAAAAAGAGGCGTGTCTTCATTGAAAGAAACCACGTGTATGAGTGAGTAGTAATCGATTTTGTAAACAAAAATGGAAAGTAAAACAGCGAAATATCGTCTTTTTTTTAATTTATTGTATCTGAACCGCTACATGTACCCTGCCGAAAATCGGCACATAAAAAGAAAAGCATATTTTTTTCTGGTCACTGTCAGGCTATAAGAAACGGTGCGATCCACAAGTCTCTATAAGAGGAAAATTATCAAAAATATCATTTTTCTTCTAAAATATGCAAAGTACATTCAATCAAAAACTTTTTGTCATTTTTATATATAGAAGTTTTTCACATGCACATGAAAAAGTAGAATATTTTACATTATAAGTAACTTTTAAAGCACCTAACAACAGACCTAAACATTGTATTTTTTCTAAACGAGAGCTCACATTCTTTTGTTTAAATACCACTGGATATTGGACTGTATGGTCGTAAATTAACCACAAATTGTCAGAATCTCTACTGGTTGCTGTAATTAATCAAGTATTTATCATTATTTGATTGTTTAGAACATTCCTGCTATGAATTAATGGTTTTCTTACTCTAATTTAACATTTTTACTATATAGTTGGGTTGGTTATTTTTTGAATTTACTATATGAATGGGTCAATATTTGTTTGGGGAACTATATGAAAGGGGGTATTTTCAAAATGCCAGCGGCAGGCCTGAAGTG